>MU186280.1:0-46077 GCA_016904865.1 Pissodes strobi | reverse complement strand
CAGCAGGATAATTGCCCGGTCAATGCAAAAATGCTGTGAGGGAATGGTTTCATCATAATAATGTGGAAGTCTCGCCATAGCCCGCTTATAGTACCGATATTAATTCCATAGAAATATATCTGGGGCCTAATTGTAAGTGAGGGGTTGCTAGTCCCCCATCGGGCGCCTCCCCAGGCGGCGGATAGGGGAACGACCCTCAGATGAGAGGTACCGAGGAATGCAAATACTCGGGCCGGACCAAAACTAGCACAGCAGCGTCTGACCCAGAATGGGTGGCTGCAAACAGCGTCTGTACTCAGAATGGGCGGCTGAAACATACACTCGCCAACACGCAGGGCAAGCGTGGCGTTTTATATTGCCAAAACCTCCGAAATTAAATAAAATGTTGAAACACAAAACAACATTACCCCAGGTGAGTAAAGCGACTAGCTCGGAATCTCGCACTGATTCGTCAGTCAGCCCGATGGATTGTGTGTGTGTGTGGGGGGGGACAAGTATTCGATAAAACACGGAAACACGGATATATTGTTCATTGCAACCTACAATGTACGCACCATGAAATCACCTGGAACACCTGGAAGAACTGGAACATGAATTAGAAAATGAAAGTGGGGCATCATTGGACTATCCGAAACACGCCTACCAGGAGAAAAGATAACAACTCTAAAATCGGATCATATACTATGCTAGAAGGATTCTGACAATATCCACCATCTCGGTGGAGTCGGATTCCTGATCAACAAAAATATTAAAACAACAGTTACCATGTATCATATTAAAATTGGGCAATCGATATGACATGCAAATAATCAACCTTTACGCCCCAACCAGCGCGGCGAACGATGAAGATGTGGATCAACTATACGAAGACGTGACAACGGCAAAAGGAAGGAGAGAACGCACTTTACAATCGTCACAGGTGACTTTAATGCCAAAATTGGAAGAAAAAAAAACAGATGACACAGAATACGTTGGAGCTTACAGCCGAGGGTGAGAGAAATAACAGAGGAGAAAGGTTGATAAACTTCTTAGCGAGGACTCACTGTTCTGTTTAAACACATTCTTCAAGAAAAACCCTCAACGAAAATGGACACGGTGGAGCCCCAACAATACAACAAAAAACGAAATAGATTTTGTTCTATCAAACAACCGCAAATTCTGTAGCGACGTAACCGTCTTAAACAGCGCAGATATAGGAAGTGACCATAGAATGGTAAGAGCATGTTTCCACATAGACCTAAGGCGGGAAAGGAATAAACTGATCAAGACAACGAGGTTCCCGACAAACGAGGAACTAGCAGCAAGGAAAGTGGAATACCAGGAAGAAATTACAAAAAGATTACCACCAGTAGAAATCATTGACAATATGGATATAAACCACCTAAATGAAACAATCAAATCATCCATTCATACAGCATCTAAAAAAATATGCTCAAAGGTAGTAAAACGGAAGCCGGAAACATTCAAAACTAAGCGGAGACAGAGAAGAGAGTTAGAAAAGGGAACAGAAGAACACAGAGATTTGAACAAAATGGTGAAAAAGGTGTTCAAAAACCATTTTGAACACGCTTTCAAATCTAACGATTTAATTTTGTACAATTTTAACATTCCACGGCACTGCTCGCATTCCAAAGAAGCATTAAAAATCTTGGCGATACCACTAACGCCATCTCTTGTTTACAACGTTTATCCACTGCTTCAATCAGTCTAGAAAGTTAAAAGTAATCGGCCTCGAAAGGCATCTAACCAATCACAGCGCTTTCTACAGAAAAGTGGCGATATTCTTAGCGCCACCTGTTATAACAACGTTTACTCATCTGAACCCGGCGCGTATCCTACGCCTAGCCGACCAATCACAGCGCTAGCCTACAGGATAGCCACTTCACCCAACCTAAAAATTTTAGGATGATCTAGGGCTAGGGGTAACCAAAATTCCGATCTTTAATAATCGAATTTCCTGAAAACTAGTCAGAAGATTTCGACCGGATTTGTATTAAAATTCATAATATTAATTTAGACAACCGGTCATGCTAAGTTTTTACACAATAGCTCAATATTTACATTATTGCCCTTTCTATCTCCGGAGCGATGTAGATTATCCCGCCAGAAGAGGCGGTAACAAGGGGTGTCAACAACTCCTTCGAGTTATCTAGTTCACGTTCTAGAATTCAGTATAAAGTAGCATCTTGACCCTCAACCATGTAAGTCGCGCTAAGGGCGCTTTTTCCGCCGGCATGGCGCCAAGCCGCCATGTCGGGCAAGTTTTCACGTTTTGAGCCCTCATAATCTCTCTAGTTCTTTACCCATGTCACATAGTGTTATCCAGCCATAATCATCGTCGTCTCAAGCCTACAAGAAAGGTATTTATCGGCACCCTGTCTGCCATTATTCACACAAGTATGACGCTGTGTATTGGCGTCCCCATGGTCTCGTCCATGGGAAACCTACAAAAAGGTATTTCTCACAATAGAGTCTTGTTTCTAACCACATGTAATACGTAGCAGTTCCGCAGGGACTTTAATGAGCATTTATCTGTACATAGCTTCAAGGTTATGTTTATAATCATATACTAGTTTAATATTACAATTGTTTATGAAATGCTTTAGTTTTTAAGAGTATTATTCTTCTCATATTCTTCAAGGTCGATACTTTGCCTCGACTAAGATTGTTCATATCGTAGCACTTTTTGTTTATTTATGAGCTTCCAGTTATTTTCAAGTAAAATAACTTATTAAAATATTCACATAATGCTAAAGCTTTTTGTTTTATTTACAAAATAACTTTAGAACTAGCCTTATGGTAAATTATAGTGCCTACGAGCACATCTCTGTTTGCTTAGAAAATCGATTAAGATCGAATCTGAAACAAAAGGCAATTCGTAAAGATGTAAGAACCCACAAACAAAGATCATTAAGGAAACAAAACAAAAACATGAGAGTTCTCAAATCAAAACTACCAAAGGGAAAAATCACGCTGAATAGACTGAAAATAAAGAAGGAGTTATTGTATCGACCCCAGAACAAATTTCCTAAATAATTGAAGATTTCTACACCGACCTATATAAATCAACAACACCCAAGACCAAATTGATAACAGGACAATACTAAACGTAGGGTCAGAAGATCTACCAGAAATAACATGCGACGAAATAAGGCATGCCTTGAAAAGAATGAAGAACGGTAAATGTCCTGGAGAAGACCATATTACATCAGAAATGATAAGGTTCGGAGGAAAGTATTTGGTGGAAACACTTCAAAAACTATTAAATAGATGTTTACAAGAAGCAAAAATACCAACCGATTGGTATAATGCTGAGGTTCTGATCCTGTCTAAAAAGGGCGATACTAGTAACATCGAAAACGATCGTTTTAGTTTGCTGTCACATCTGTATAAGCTATACGCAAAAATTATTACAAACCGTCTTACAAAAAAACTAGACCTTTACCAATCCGCCGAACAAGCAGGATTTCGTAGTGCATTCAGTACCATGGGCCATTTGCAAACGTTACGCACCATAATAGAAAAAACAACTGAATACAACATACCCATACATCTGGCATTTATAGACTTCCATAAATCATTTGACTCAATAGAAACATGGTCCTTCCTTAATGCCATGAATAATGCTAGAATCGACTCAAGATACAATGCAGTCATAAAGGATGTATATAGAAACGCCACAATGCATGTTAAAAATGACGAAAGCATAAAAACATCTAAAATAAACCTAAATAGAGGAGTTCGACAAGGTGACACGATATCACCAAAACTATTCACTCTGGCACTGGAAGATATATTTCAGGAAATTGATTGGAAACAAAAGGGTATAAAAATCGACGGATCGTACCTAAGTCACCTACGCTTCGCGGACGATATTGTTCTCATCTCCGAAGATCCAGATGAGTTAAAGGAAATGATGCAACAATTAAATATAACGTCAAGACAAATAGGGCTAAAAATGAACATCAATAAAACCAAGATCATGTCACCCAATCAGATTCAATTATCATTATCTAACGCAAAAAATTGAAAACGTTGACGACTACGTATACCTAAGCCACCTCATTAAACTAGGAAAGAAAAATCGAAAGTCGGAAATAACGCGAAGAGTGAAATTAACCTGGACTGCGTTTGGAAAACTAAAATATGTTCTACAAAATCCAGACATCTCAATACATTTAAAAAGCAAAGTTTATGACATGTGCATTTTGCCGGTACATATGGCCTCGAAACAATGACAATCACAAAAGGCAGTACAGACCGATTGAAAACAACACAAAGGGCAATGGAACGAGCAATGCTTGGAGTTTCCATAAGATACCGGATCAGAAACCAGGAAATAAGAGGACGAACAAAGGTGACCGACGTAATCCGCTACATGGCCGAGATGAAGTGGAGATGGGCACGACATATTGCAATACAGGACGGCAGTAGATGGACCAACAAAGTGATCCACTGGCGCCCCAGAGAAATAAGGAGAAGTAGAGGAAGACCGCAGATGCGTTGGCTGGATGATATCAGGGAGGTCACCGGTAGAAACTGGGCACAACTAGCTCGGAATCGACAGGAATGGAAAAGACTCGGAGAGGCCTATGTCCAGGAGTGGACCGGATAAAGCTGACAAAGAAGAAGAAGAAGAAGAATTGCAAGAAAAATATATAAAATAAATTTTAGACCAAACCACTCAAATGGGAAGTAATCCACTTGTGGTGGGAAGGGCTTGATTCAAATGTTGTAGTGAATTTAATTAACTCAATTCCAGACAGATTGGCTCAAATAATTGAAAAATATGGTCATATGGCCAAATATTACATTTTTACAATTATTGTTGTTGTTTAGTAGTTTTTATTTTTTTATTTTTGTTATTAGCTACGTTGAGATTAAAAATTTGCGTTATTATAGAAATATCATTATACGTTAAAATAATTTATCACATTTTTTTACTTGTATGTTTTTCTTTTGTCTAGCAACGCCAATAAGCAAAGCCTGATATACGCAAATATGGCAAAATTTAGCCATAAGACTTGTACCCATTTTCCGTGAATACGACTGTAGGTTTTTTTATTGCGAAACTTATTTTTTAAAGTTTCTTGTAACGATCCATGTTAAAATTTAACTTACATCATTTACGTTTAATAATACAGGGAACTTTTCTCGCGATAAATGAATTTCATCTTTCAACTTACAGTAAAAAACAATTAATAACAGCAATTCTGCAAAAATCTTTTTAAATTAATTTTACTACTTTCTACGATTTCTAAATCAGTAATTCTTGTAAGATGGGTCACTGCATGTAGCAAGTCCGATTTGATTGAATTACTCATCGGTGAACTGGAAGTTGCGTCATTATTTCTTCCGCGAAACGAGGATGGTAACAGCGGCTTAGTCACGTGATGTCTCGCCAAGACGGACGGACGGGACGGTGCGGCGACTTTCTTTGCAGTCAACCACGCCATATTAGAATTATATAAACTGACGTAAAGAACTTACCTTTCATGTTAAACAAGGACTCAGCGAGGAAAAAATCGTTAAGATAATTAGGTTTGCAATTCTGTATAATATGATTAAGCTGGTAGTTTTTCCAGTGAGATATGACAAAATTCAGGAAGAATAACGTTTTCAGGTTAAATCTTAAATCACAGATCTGCTCAAATGTTTTCAGCGTAATTATAGCCAAGACTTTCTTAACGAACAGTCGCGTAATAATAGGCATAAAAAATTAATTGCCTCCAATATTTGAATATTGTAAAGTTTATATTAAGTCACCTGGAACAGCATGCATTACATTCGGCATCTCCTTTATGAAACATGGGCGGCGCGCGGCGGCGGTAGAAATGCAAACATAGTACACTAAATTTATTGGTAAAGTGATTTTTATAATTCTTTTATTCAATAGAATTAAGAAAGGTTTATTTAAAAATTGGATCTATTAATACCATTAGGAACCAAAATAAACCAGGTACGTACGTGTTGATTATAATTTTGTGGTAAAATATAAAAATATAGTAGGTACCTACCTACCTATTTACGTTACTAAACAAATATGGATCAATATGAGTACCTACACTTCTGAAATTTAAGTAATTATATTGACGCTTTCAGATCTTGAATCGTTATTTGGACCAATCACTGGCCGACGCGTTTTTTGTAACACAGTTCATCCCATTGTTTTTACAATGCAAATATGTGTCTAATAATAGAAAAATATGCAGAAAGCCCTAATAGGTACCGTTTCTCGATATGCTCATTACATTCTTTTATATTGGCAAGTAGTAAATTTTATGAGGGTTATTTAAAAGGCATGCATTTTAGAACGGAAATACAACATAGAATGTTTACTGTAAGCTTATTCTCTTATTCAGTCTACAGTTGATATTCGAATTGAGTGGTTCTCTGTAGTTAAGAAACTTTTTTCAAATACGAAAATGTCACGTCAGTCGCGCCGCAGATGCAAAATTTCTCCTGACAAGTTTGGTTATATTTGTGGCGAACTTATGGTGAAGTCACAAGCCAGACCATTTTCTGAAAATGTGAAGGAAGCCTATTTCATGTGTTTTGGTATTTTAATCGGAGGTCAAGGCAAACAGTGGGCTCTCCATATGTGGTGTGTCAACTGTAGCGTGCCATTGGTGCAGTGGATGAAAGGGAAGAGACAAAATATACCTTTTGCACTTCCAGTGGTATGGTGAAAACCTACCAATCACGTTGACGATTGTTATTTTTGCATAACAAAGATTCAAGGTTATTCCAAAAAAAATAAAGCGCAAGATAGAATATCCGAATTTGCCTTGTGCCGATGCCGTAAGACTTGCTCATCACAAGGCGGACTTACCAGTACCAACTGCGCCTTTAGATTGGCAAGAAATTGTTCTGGTGGTCCAAGCAGCAGTCTGAGCTTCCTGGGTCTCGTCGAGTGGAACTTACTAGCCAAAGAAACCAAAATTACGACTTTTAGGAAAAGAAATGCTACGTTTTCTGCATTTTACAATAGGTAAAATACGTTATGTGCGTGTATTGATATCGATGGTTTAATGAAGGAACTCAGTATCGAGCATACTACCTGTGAGTGGCGCTTGTTCATAGACTCATCAAAATATAGTTTAAAACCTGTGTTATTACATAATGTAAATTGAAAACCATCTATACCTATTGCCCAATCAGTGACAATGAAAGAAAGAAACCTATGAAAATATGCGCATCCTTTCAGATAAAATAAACCAAAACCGGTGCAAATGGCAGATATGTGGGGATTTAAAAGTTATAGCAATTTTAGTGGGACTTCAGGGAGAATTTACAAAATATTTCTGTTTTCTTCATTTGTGGAACAATCGTGTAGTGAATGAACATTATGTGACGAAAATATGGCCGGAAAGGAGTGCATTTCAACCGAGCTCTGAAAATGTTAAGTATGTGCCTCTTGTAGATCCAAAAAATGTCCTTTTGTCTCCTCTTCACATTAAACTTGGACTGACGAAAAACTTTGTGAAGACAATGAATAAACAAGGTGAAGGATTTAAATATTCAAGACAAGTCTTTCCCCGTTTACGACCAGTTTTATAGCTTTCGTTTTAACTAAAGTTTAATCGTTAGCTTAACTTGAGGCTTAAACTAGAGTTTTTTCACTGGAGTGAATTTTATACCATCAGTTTATATCATTGGCAGCTAACTTAACTCGTAACTATTGTCTTCAAATCCCAAACAATGCCGTAACCAAATGCCAACCTAACCTTAAACGTTGGACAAGTTCAATATTTTTAAAGTGGAATATTTTTATGCCAAGGGTAAAATGGAAGAGGCAAAAAGAAATAAGAACTTCACTGAGGCAGAAATAGAAATTCTTATTTCATTAGTCAAGAAATTTTCTAGCATTATAGAAAATAAAAAAAGTAATGCCGTTACCTGGAAGGAAAAGTGTGAAGGCTGGGAAACCCTTTCTAAACATTTTCAAGAAATAACAGATATCCAGAACTAGCAAAAACCTGAGAGGAAAATGGGAAAACATAAAAAAAGATACAAAGAAAAAATCCTCATCACAAAAACAAGAGACTTATAAAACTGGAGGGCGCCCATATATCCCAATCAAAACAACTTCTCAAGACTTAGAAATAAAATCTATTGTAGGATTCTCGGTGGAAGGATTAGAAAGTAGCTTAGATAGTGACAATATTGAGATTGATTTTGAAAAAGGTTAGTAGCATCTTAATATTTCCAGTTAAACAGAGTTACTTACCCTCGGGGTTACCATTGGCAGAAAAGTTTTCCTGGACATTATTGCCGAACATTTACTTCTATATTGAAAAAAAAACAATGTCCTTTGAAACCACTAATCTAAAAATTTTAAAAATACTATATTTATTCATATATAATATGAAGAGAAAACTCTTGTGTCCACAGAAATGTTCAGCTAGAAGAAAATACGCCATTAACAATACTGGCTTCAATTATGGAAGACTGGGCATTTAATATGAGGAAAAGGGATGGCTCAGACTACAAAGAAGGCGTCATTAAACAAATCTGGAACCAAACAGTACAGCTTCTTCAAAAAAGGTACTTTAACTTGTATCATATAAAATTCGACCCTTTCAAAGACATAGTATTTCAAAAGGCCAGAATGACCCATACAAACTTTTTTGTTCTTGCAGTATTTACTGGAACACATTTAATTGCATTTTCTCGTATCTCCCCAAAAGAAATATTAGTAAATCGATTTAAAGCCATTATGTAAATTACGATTTTTTTGACAAACGTCTGACGAAAATGGTAGGTAGGTAAAGTCGACTGGTGGCGCGGGAAATAATTTCGAATATACGAGCTAGTAGCAAATATTCACTGATATTTGAATTTGATTGGTTGAAACACAGAATTGGATTGGTTGAAAGAAAACCGAGGTATATAGTCACTTAAATAGGTATTTCTAAAATATAATAAAATATTTTAGGAGAAAATATGGTCAATCATCTTTTCGTTATGTTAAATTGAAGTAGTCAAATGCATTTTGTTATTTTCTTTTTCTTTTTAAGCTTAATTAAGGACTGTGTTACAAATATCTTTTATTTTTTAGGGAATGCTGATGAAATTCCCACAGAAGAGCAAAACGACTTCATTACATTAGAGCTGCCGCCTAAGAAGTCTCCATCGCACATGATACGTTAGTATTTAGATGTATTTCGTTGTATAGATTTTATAATCTTTATATTATGTCACTTTTCCTAAATGTCTCCTTTTTTTGTAGCAAATAATCATCCAATTTACACAGAAATTGAAAACAATGTCAGTAAATTAGCACCGATACTTAAGACATCACCTTTAGCAAGTACTGATGAGATTCACGTAGAAAGTGGAAACAATTGGACTAAACTATTAAAAACACCCAAGTCATCTCCATTGTGCACCAGACGTAAGTTAATAAGGCCATGTATTTTGCTGACATTTTTTTAGTTTTAAGTTCAGCAAATTTATTCAAACATTGTAGGGGTGTAATGTTAATTTTTGACTATATAAAGTATTTTTGTACGCATAGTAGAGGACCAGTTTAAGAGGGGGTTAGGTGTTAAATTTATTAGAATCGAGGCATTTTGTAATTTAAACTTATTCAATTAAAAAATGGGATCTCTTGGTCCAAATATAACATTATTAACAGTATTAACATACCCATTACATGTATAGTGTAATTTAATCTTGATAACATTTTGATATGATATAACCCTTTTATTTTTAAAGATATTAATATAAAATCAAAAACCAAGTTGCTACCAAGTTTTCATGTCACTAGAAAAAAAAAAATAGCAAAATACTGTCAACTGTAAAAGATATACACATAACTTGTATTTTTTTTAAAGAACTCCCTCCATATAGTATTAGATTTTCGTATTCTATGAAAAATTCTAAGATTATTTTATATGGTATACCGTATGTCTAAATTAAATTGTTTTGCGGCCTATTGACATTTTGCACACAATTTGAATGGCTAGATTCTCTTGGCAGTCTATTGTTTTTTTTCCGATGACAAAAACTTGGTAAGCGACCCTGCAATTTGGTTTTTGGTTCATATTAATAAAATCCATATAACAGGTCACGGTACCCTGTGGGTATATTATAGGCCTTAGCCTTGCGTGGCCTGTGGCACACACATAAAGTTATTTCAGATCAAAATATTATCAAGACAAAATTACTGCACTGTACATATTTATTTATTTCTTAATTAATTAATTTTGTATTATATGATTTGGATTCTTTAAATAAATGTGTTTATAAATTCTAGAAAAAGCAACGTTTAAACGTCCAAAAAGGAAATCGGATATCACAAATGAATGCAAAACTCGTATTTCGGCTCTATCTGAAGCTAAATTGAAACTCTTTCAATTGCAAATAGAGAGCATCAAAGAAGATAATATTAGAAAAAAAACAAGAACATGAAGAAAGGATGAAACAACAAAAAGAAATTCATGCATTGGAAATTGAAGAAAAAAATTGCAGCTAGAATTACTAAGAAAAGAACTATTGAAGAATTAAATTTATTTTCGTTCAAAAGCAATAATTATTATTTGTTACTTAATTTTAAGTTTCGTAATAAAGACTGAGGTTAATAATTCTAATTTGTTTGTTTTCTCTAAAGGATAATAACCTGTGGAAAAAATCCCAATATTCCCAATACAATAATTCAATTTAACGTAAATACTAAAAAATAACAAATACCGTGAACTATAAGGCAATAAACAAATGGCAAGGAATATACCAATAAATTAATCATATTCTGTTGGTTTGTACCTCATATAATTTGTCTCACACGGTATACATATTTTCACAAGCACAAACACAATGATAAAAACAAAACTCTGAATTAGTCTAAATTTTGCAACATAATTATTAATAAGGTGCTGCCTAATAAGAAATCCATTTCCTTCGGGTATTGCATGATCATATTCGTCTCGTTCCACTTCCTCATTTTCAACATTTTGGGGCTCGGGATCATTATTGCTTAATGCAATATTATGCAAAACTGCTGTTGCAACTATGCAGTGTCTAACTTCAATCATATTTCAAGCCTCAGCACTTGAAACCTTCTCTTCCATATTCCATACTGGCGCTCTACTATGTTACCGGTACGTATATGTGATTCGTTAAACAAATTTTACCCCCTTGTTCTTGATCCTTGTATAGCAATAAGTACATGCTCACTTAAAGTATTACCTGGAGATTGAATTCGTATTTGGGTACAGGCTACTGCACCCATAACATTTGGAAATCTAGCCACATTGTAAAATGCACCTTTAGTATCGTTTAGTTCTTGTAGATTCTGTGGTAATTTTAAGGTGCGTATCCACCAAGCGCGCAAAATGTTTGCGATTGTTTGCAAATATTTGCAAACTCAATATTTGTCTGGTGGAGACGTATATCACGCGCATTAGCAAACGTTTGCCATTATATGGTGTTGGTACATCAAAGGGATTTGTTGTTTAGGTGTCCGCTGTGCTTTTTTGAGTAGAGTTGTTTGCAAACGTTTGCTCCCAATAACTTTTTGGTGGATACGCACCTTTATAATCTGGAGTGTCAAACTGGCTATTGCTTCCGATACTGGTTTCATGGTGACACTGGCAGTTGACTTGTGTATGCCACTAAAATCAGCTACAACAATCAGCATGCTTCCTGAAGCGTCAAATCTAAGAGTCAGCAGCAGCTGTGTCTCAGGTGTTAGTGCATGGTTCTCACAAAAATAAATAAATAATAAAGGGTACTTTAACTGATGTTTGCGTTTGTCATGTGAATGTTTTGACTACAAGTAGTTACTGATCTGTATTTCTCCCAAGTAAATTGGCAATGTGGTCTAATATAAACTGAGCCGACTGTTTGGATATTCTAAATCTATCCACAAACTCTTCCTCTGTAAAATTATCCATGCCAATCCTGACATGAAAAACACGCGGCTCTCTCGGTGGTTCTACTATATTAATTATGTCATCTGATTCATTGTCATAGTCAACTAATTCTTCAAATATATCGAATATTTCGTCCATCGTAAACACAATAAAAGAAATCCCAAAATTGAGGTTAATGATTTGTGCACATTTGTTTTTAGCGATTGTATAAATCCTTAGATTGCAGTTTAAACCGACCCTATCCACCAATTGAAGTTTAACTGAAGTTTAAAGTACAGTAACCTATAAAACGACTTTTACAGAAAATCTTTAATTTAACTGAAACCTTGAAATTAGTCTGAACCTATAAAACTGGCCAAATTAAAAGAAGGTATTTTTATTGGGCCACAAATAAAAAAATTGCTGGACGATGCTAATTTTATATAAAAAAGCCCACCACAAAAGAACTCAAAGCTTGGAGCTATGTGTAAGTGTGGTGAGGGGATTTTTAGACACCAATATGGAACTTTTCGACTCCTACAAATCGCTTGGTTGCCGAATGTCATTAAAAATTCACTTTCTCCCTAATTTTTGCTGAGAATTTAGGCGCTGTCAGCGACGAGCAGGGTGAAAAGTTCCATCAAGGTATCAGGACAATGGAATTTCGGTACCAACGGCGCGGCGGCGATGGGATCCAGCCTTGATAGGTGATTACTGTTGGTTTTTAAAGAGGGAAGTTGTGACCCCCATAAAAGAAAAATAGATTAGTGTGTTTCAAATAAATATTTTTACTTTCTTCTTAGATGTTAATTTAATATAAATTATAAATACAGTCGATGTGCAGGGTTAAAAAACTAACAGTATGCTATTCTACAATAAAAAAAAAATAGCAGCCTAAACCATCTCATTAAGGTTGAATTGAAAAGAAAATAGTATGGAAACAGACGTAACAGGTAACTGTGCTTGAAAAAGGTGGTCAATTACAGTTGATTCCTTTTTATTTTTTGTGTTTCCGATTACCGGATTTGATTAGATATTTGGTAACAGCTGCTGCCCTGCACATTTCACAAATAAGCATATAAAATTACGATTGTTTTTTTTTCTTAGAACATGGAGCATTTAAAATACCTCTGTATTGGAAGACATCATGTGTGTCAAAGCAAGCTCCGTCAAGATAAATTATGCCTCTATTCGCGTCTCAATATTCCTTTACACTCTTCAACGTTACGTGCTGATCCCATTATTATTATCTTTGGTTTGTCCAGTTTTTTGTTCTTCAAACTGCAGTCTAGTAAAGTAACTACTATTTATATCTATAATCTACGAATTCACGTGAACTTATCCCAAACCATTTCTATAAATTCTAGCTCAGCTAATTTGGTTTTCTGTAGAACCACTATTTTCACCTTTAGACAAGAATAAATAAATATTAAAAATTACCCTTCGAGATGGATCGTTAAAATCTTAATTTACAAATTGCGCTCTACATAACCACCAAAATTGCCCATTCATTCTTATTAGTATCGAATGATCTCCAAAGTGACATATTGAAAAACTATTTACAAACCAAAACACTAAAAATACTAATAATTAAACAAATACATTTTCCGAATTTCCACTAGAATAAATAATGCCGTCTCGCTGGACCGCACTCTCTCGTATACAAATCTTAGTATATAAATACTTCAAATATCAGTAGCGATCCCAAGAGTTTAGCGCCGCATACGATTTTTTTCATGGCGCATTCACCATTTTATAAAAACTACACTTTTAAACCTTCAAATACGGTATACACGCAAAATTTTTTTAAAAAAATTCTATTATAGGTGGCAACCTCAAGTGCATTTTTTTCGATGCGATTTTGAGATGCAATTTTGAATAAAATAATACTAATAAAACTAAGTATAAATGCGATGCTCTAGTAAGATTTGCGGCTATTTCTATATAATAAATATTTTTTTTCTGAATACAGTTTTATTAAAAAAAAAAAACTAAATATAGATAAACGGCACCTTCAGAAATATGCTGATTATTACAACTATATTAAAGCGGCTTTCACACCAATGACCAAAGTAGCACTGAAAGTACGCCCCATTTATTAATTTCAAAACCAATATAAACAAGCGAATATTTTCGCGCTGGTGTCGCCCGCCATTTCGAACTGAGCCCGCGTTCTCCTTTAGTCACCTCTCATGAGAGTGTGAATTATGGAGTCAGTGGAGCAACTCTCACGTGGAAAAAGAAGATCTGATAGGGATGTAAACTTATCGACTTTCATGCGATAGGAACAATCGCATATTTGAAGAACACTACACATCCTTATTTTGATGAACCACATACTCTCTTTCCATGTAAAGGCTGTACCAGTGAGTCGAGAATTTGTGCCCAAAGACGAAGCATTAGAAACATTAGAATCTGTCCAATGAAAATAATGCAACTTCGAGTAGTATATTAACAATTAATCACACACGTCACCTAATCTACTTAACTATAGATCATCAGACGATTCTTCTGGTAAGTAAACATTACTAAATACAAATAAATCTTAAATTATCCAATGAATGAATGAATGAATGAACGATCTTGGGGAGTATTAGTACACTGCGACCTGTATAGATCTATGGTGTCCAATTTCCTGGGTACTTCCGTAGATGTGATTCTCGATCAAAGTACCTCATCCAGCTTCAGTGCTTTGATAAAAAGCAAGTAGTCTGGATGGTTCTAAGGATGGAAGTTCCTCTTGCTCGACGATGCAGCACCCGAAGCAGGCCAGTCACCTGTTCGCGACCGCCTCACACTCTGTGAGATGGTGTTCTGGGGTTTCCTCCCCTCCTCACAGAACCGGCAGCTGTCCTCGTTTTAAATTTTTATTCTCTCCAGGTGTCTTCTCAACCGGCCCGTAAGAAAGCCGGTGAGGATGCGGAGATTGTTCTTAGTCAGTGTTATAAAGTTTTTTACCTTCCTGGGTGAGGGAGCTCTAGAAACATCTTTGATTGCCTTAACCCTGGAAGTCGTTCGCACAGCCTGATCCATTTGGTTCGCTTTTCTTTCCTGAACTCTTCTTTGTAGGAGTGCATCCCTATGTCACAGAAGGGTTCCTAAAAGCGGAGTTGGTGCTCCTACTTTTGTCAATTGGTCTGTTTTTTCGTTGCCTTCTGTCCCAGGGTGTCCTAGTATCCATTTAAGGGATAGTTTGTTATTCTGGAGCTGATTGTTGGTAATTGATGGCTGCTTGACTGTCTGGGTAGATGACAATCTCTTCCTTCCTATAGTTTATTTCAAGGTTGAACTGCGCACAACTTCCTATGGCGTTAAATTCCGCCTGGAATATATGCGGGTATTTTCCCATTGCTTCGGAGAATTTGGTTCCTGGCCCAAATACTCCGGCTCCAGTCCCCTGTTCAGTTCTTGACCCATCTGTGTACCATTTTATGGCACTTTGCTGCAACGTGAGACTGTCAGTGTTGTTCTTTTTCCATTATTCTCTATTTCTTATCACGACCGTGAAGTATTTTTCAAAATTGTATCTTTTGACTGCATCATCTCTGGGGAGCCTAAGAAGTGATATATGCTTTGTCAAGGATGTCAATACACTCTTTCTACGCGATCCTCCATCGCCCGCTTTCTTTCTTGTGATTCTAGTAAGTGCTTGTTTAGTTGCTCCCTCTACAACAATGTGTAGGGGTGCGAGGCCCATAATTGACTCGATTGCTGCTGTTGGACGCGTTTTCATTGCGCCTGTTATGCTTATGTACGCCAGGCGTTGTACTTTGTTGAGGGCTAATTTTATGCTCTGCTTTTCCGTTTCCTTGAACCAGACTATCGACCCCTAAAGTAGGGTGGCTCTTACTATCATTGTGTACATTCATCGCAGAATTTCTGACTTACATGTCCAGGTTTTTCCTGCAAGGCTTCGGCACACCATGGGGGCCCTCGTAGCCTTAACCACAACTCCTTCAATGTGTTTATTCCATTCGACTTTACAGTCCGGCGTTATACCTAGATATCTGACTTCCGATGTCGGTGTATTCGAGCAACTTTTATTCTAGGAAGTTCTCACTTCCTCGAGAAAGGTACTGTGGTTGTTTTCGATGGGTATAATTCCAGCGCCACTGTTTGGCACCATTCTTCCGTTGCTTTCCAGCTTGAATGAGTTCACATAGGATACCCTCAAACTTCCCTCTTGCTGTGGTGCCAATATCATCGGCATATCCATGCCTCCTACTCAGGCAGGCCAATTGATACTTATTTTGAGGAAGCTTAAATCGAGACGGGGCTCCACAAAAGGTAGCTAGAGCGTCAGTAGGCCATGCCGAGCCACATAATATAACACATAGCATCTAGCGCTGGGAACTTTCCAGGGATCCGACGCAGGCCCCCAATCCTTACTTTGCAACCTGGAATGCGGCATCAGTTGTGGTGGAGTTGGGGATAATGCTGGGAACCTTCCAGGCGCCAGCATGAACACTACATCGACAAATTTTCCACGGTTTAAGGGGCGAAGTGGCATCTGAGTTGTGGGGAGGTTGGGGCTACCGTTGGGGAACTTCCAGGGATACGCCGTGGGTCCTGCATCCTTCCTCCACAGCCTTAGGGGCGGTTTGGGACCTCGGTTGTGATGGAGTTGGGATTAACGCTGGATATCTTTCAGGTACCCAGCGCAAAGTTCAGTACAAAACGGAATAAAGCGAGAGTGATTATATTACATGCTTGCTGAATAACACACCGTTTACCATTATTACATTGTCACGGGCCGATTTGGTTATCGTATATCGAAGCGTGAATAACCTTAGGTTTCGAGCGCAATTATATTTATTAGCGCAAAACCCTCGTAGATTCCGTCCGGCTTTCGTAGCGCATACTGTTTTTGGATTGGTTGTCGACTTGGGTATCGCGCGCAGTTACTTAATTGCCTTCGGAATAATTAGGAAAATTTATTACATGGAGTGGTTTAATGGCAATGCCCTTCTGGCTACTCTGAGTAGTTTTTTTTGTAGATGCCGATACATCGAAATCCCAGGTTTCCATTTTCTAAATCCCTTGGATGAATTATTGAGAGGAACATGTGACTTGTCAAGCCATGCATTCATTGGTGGAGCGAGATTTTCAAAGTGGGGATTCTCTGCTCCTTGAGTTCCGATTTACTGGCGTCACTCTACGTCGACCTTTCTTTGAGTCAGCAGTTTTTGGGTATCGGTTGGAATCGATTGTGATTTTACCTTTTAAGGGACTCTACAACCGGGCCATTTTTAATAGTTTCAGTCCATATATGTGTCTTATCTTTTATTAAGTGTTGGTGTCTGAAACTGCCCTTTGTGGGATTTGACTGCTGCTTTAGCGAGGTGAGTTGGGTTTTTTCATTTTTTTTTCTTTCTGTGAACGCCATCATTTTAACATTATATGACGCACGTAGGCGGATTTTCCCTTTCTAATCTCTTACAGAGGCCTTCTCGTCCAGCTGTAATGCTATCTAGCGATAAGCAACCGGCTACCCCTACACAGGTAAATTATTGTTTTTTAAATTCTGATTTCTCCTTTCCTTGATGGTTGATTTTGATTACCGAGTTATAATGCTCTTCAATTAAGAGTTACGTGTGGAACTTTGAATATGTGTTGTTTCACAGGGTCCTATCGTCGGGTCTACTCCTATCGACAGGGCTACTTCTACCGTCGGGTTCATTGCTATCGACGGATATTGCTATCGTGGAGTATCGCTAACGACAGGGTTTTCCTTGCCTACGCCTGTCTAACTGTACTACCTATAGAGTCTTGCTGCCCTTCGCCTGTCAAGGAAGTCTCTTCATCCCGTGAGCAGTTCTTTTCTGGAAGCTGCCTGAGGAGCTACTCATCAGCCAAATGAGAAATTTCTATTTTTTTATATATATTTTGTGACAATTGCGTGCAATTAACCTACGACCTCTAACTATTTTTTTGCTTTGTTTTCGAACAAAGATTAACTTTTTCTCCTTAACTAAGGTAACATTTATTTTATTCTTATTTTCTTTTAAATGAACTTCGAATATTGGGCCAATTTTGTCTAGCCTAAGACGCATGATTTTATTTGATCGAATTCTAAAATTCAGTTAAATTCGTTTGATCTAGAACCAATCCGATTTTGGATTGAATTTTGAACTTTTAATTGACTGACGCAAGAACGTTGTAAGTCGAACTAGTTTTTTTATTATTTTTCTCAATTTTTCACGATTTCTGGTTTACCTTATTAGATACCTTAGGCCAGTGTATCTAGGCCTTTGGTATAGGCCAACCAAGAACAAATTAACATAAAGCTGCGACCACCAAAAAAAGGTAGTACTAGACGTCCTTTTTAACATACTAAAAGTCCCCATTGATCCCGTTGACCAAAAGGCTTCAAAATCAGTCCGCCATCTTGAAAAATGGTACTTTTTTTTATAAATTCCGTAATAACTTAAAAACTACTATATATATCAAAAAATATCAAGAGATCGAAATTAATAAGCATAAAAAACACACAAAAATAAGGTGTTTTATAACTTTCAAAATAAAGGGGATTTGCAAAAATATGTCCTTAAAAGAATTAAAATTTTTTTAAGCCAAATTTTTCATGTATTGTCGAAATCATTCGATTTCTCCTTGAAAGATGCAATAGAACCTATTTTGAAAGAATTGAAAAATAGAAAAAAAATCGCACGGTGACTTCAGTAGAACAGGAAAGCAATGGTGTGAATATTGGGAACAAATTGACTTGGTCAAGATGTTTATTTATGCAGAGAGAATCGGGCATTTTGAACTTCATTTATATTGTGTTAAAAATATGCTGCCGTATTTCCATTCAAGTGGACACCTCTGTTACGCTAAATCGGCCCATCAATATTTGCAGCAGATGAATCACTTGAAAACTTCATTAAGAGATGATGAATATATCAAGTTGACAACTTCTTTTGCAGTTAGGCGCAATTCAGATAAATTTTGGTCTGGTTTATGGACGGATATTACAATTGAACAGGTCCTCATGAGGTCCATGAAGTCAGAAGGCGGGTTAACACGTAAAAGGGGTTTAAGGAAGCTGTATTGAGGAAATGGATATTGTCCTTGCCAGAATCTACCATAGTATGTGACTCATTAGAAGTATTTGCAAAGTCGAAACCATGTTATTCAGAGCAGCATAAGGAGCTACGTAATTCAAGGGAAAACCGAGATTTTAATGATCTTCAGAAACTCCTTAATTGGCTAGAAGGTAATAACCCGTTTGATAATCAAATTAGCTCGTTAATGTCTATTTCATCAGGTACAGTGGCTTCAAATGTGATTAACTGTGACTCTGCAAAAGAAATAGGGGAAAATCTTTTACTTAAATGTATTGGTAAAGACTTTCAAGATCTCCGTTTAAAAAGAAACGATAAAGTTAAACCTTTATCTTTTATGTTCAAAAATTTAAAGGTATGACCAGGAAGCGCAAGTTAATCCAACACAGCTTTTTAACCGAATTCTTTGTACATTCAAATCTGAAGAAACTTTGAAGAAATGTTTTGAGTTTGAACTCGCACCTTTTCCTCTTACCACCACAATCAGTGTTTGTTATAGATGGAGGGCATTTACTTCATAAAGTGGTATGGCAATTCCCTGCAACATACGGAGAAATTCTAAGCAAATACGTAAATTATGTTACTTATCATTATGGTTCTAATTCAACAAAAGTGTTTGATGGGTATGATATTGAAAACTCCATAAAGTGTCAGGAACAGATTCGCCGTACAAGGAAATTTTCTTGTATTGATATCACATTTACGGAAAATACTGCAACCACAGTAAGTCAAGCAACATTTTTATCCAGCGTGAAAAACAAGACATTATTCATCACAATACTTACAAAAAGGCTTGAGGGTGCAGGAATGCGAGTAATACAAGGCGAAGGAGATGCTGATACCGTTTTAGTTGAGACGCCAATTAATTTAGATGGTTCTGGCTCACTATTGGTTCTAGTTGGCGATGACACGGACCTTGCTGTGATTTTAACTTACAGGGTAGATCATCAAAAAATATTTATATTACGGCCAGGTAGATCTGGCAGGCCAGATAAATTCACAAATATTTTAGAAGTTTAGAAGAAGTTAGGCATACCAAAACAGTATATTTTATTTGCTCATGCCATGTCTGGCTGTGACACTACTTCTTGTTTTTCAAAAAAGGAAATATTTCCACATTTAAACTTCTAGAGAAAGACACAAAGATGCAGAAGGATGTCTTCGTATTCCTGAATCCAACATCAAATGAAAACAACATCATACAATCAGGTGATGAGTTCCTCATGACCTTGTATGGAAAACACTGATTGGCAAAAAATCTCAATGAACTGAGATACTATAAATATAAATCGATCACAGCCCGACAAGCTTTCAACACAAATTTCGAGTTAGCCTCTTTACCGCCCACATCGGAAGCATCAAAATACCACCATTTCAGAGTGTACCTGCAAATACAAGAATGAATGGGGAATTAAAAAAAAATTCCTTGTAATGGGGCTGGACTAAAAAAAATAAATTGTTGACCCCTTTGACAACATCAGAACCTATAACCCCTGATTTTATATTAACTATGATTTATTGTTCATGCAAAGCAGGATGTAATAAGCTATGTAGCTGTAGAAAAATGAATATGTTTTGTTCAAGTCTATGTGCAAATTGCAATGGTATATCATGTTCTAATTCTGGTGTTCAACTAGATGACGATGAAGAAGTTTGATTATTGTTAATTATATTTTTCACATTAAAAATCTTTTTTTGTCATTTATGCAATTTATTTACAACTAGTTTTAGGTACTATAAATATGAATGTATTCATTATTATGATATTTCTGTCGCACTTTTAGTATTTGCTTCATATTATTTTGTATGTATCTTAAAAACTATTAAAAATAAATAAACTAGTAAGCATTCGTTTTGTTGATCATTTTATGCTCTTCAATTTTGCTTTCTTTCATTTTTTTCATATCTCCTATAGTTTCGTAGTTACGGAGCCATAAATAAAAAATTGACCGATTTTCAAGATGGCGGACTGATTTTGAGGCCTTTTGGTAAACGGGATCAATGGGGACTTTTGGTGGGTTAAAAATGAAGAATAGTACTACCTCTTTTTGGCGGTCGCAGCTTTATGTTAATTTGTTCTTGGTTAAACATTAGTTGTACTGGCCTACCTGTAGATCAGATAACTACGATTTTGATACGGCCTAGTAGACTTTGCGTTATTCTTAATTTTTATTGTGGCCTTTGATATTTTTTTTATTCAAACAAACTGTTCATTATCTTTGTCCTACCGGTAAATTGACCGGCAAGTACTTACGCTTAAGTTGAACACTCCTTAAATTCTATAATTGATTGGTTGCTACAATAACGCCAGGTCGGACTAGTTATTTTTATTTTCATTTTGATGCGGCTGTTACCAACGTATCATAACTGATACCCAGATAAACATAGTTAGTTAGTAATACGGCTCTGTAACAAATCATGATTTGACGTCCGTTAATTAGCCATTGATTAAGTGATTATTCGAGTTACTTGAATTTTCCCATAACGAGTAGATATTTGCAGTATCGCTGGCCTTCGATCATATTTTATTGACGTTTTTTTTATTGTTAATGCTTAACGCGTACATCATATATTACGATTAAATATTTCGGCGTTTGTTTAGATAAAGCGTAAGCAAGTAACCGAGTAAAGCCTACTATTTCTCGTTGAAATACAGTTGTTATCATAAATTAATCTGCCAGAATTACTGGTCACTTTTCTCATATCTTTCTCTTGATCAGCCATGATATATTTCGTTTAATAGTAATAAACCGATTCTTTGTTTGTCTCTCTACCTGTTTTATTTGATTGGCTTTTGATTTCAATGCTCCAGAGGATACGGCCGCTAAAGTAAGTATCTGATTTTTTTATTACTTGCGCTCAATAATTGAAACGTTCTGGATTTACTTTTGATTACTGTTTGAGTATTTGATGGCACTGACTTTAGTTT
This sequence comes from Pissodes strobi, assembly GCA_016904865.1. Lineage (NCBI taxonomy): Eukaryota > Metazoa > Arthropoda > Insecta > Coleoptera > Curculionidae > Pissodes > Pissodes strobi. The sequence goes on along the minus strand of MU186280.1, from coordinate 24,229 downwards.
TTTTTAGGGTTGATATTCGAGTATTTGCTTGTTAATGACTTTCATTTTTGATTAATTTTTGAGTAATTATTTCTCCATTACTATTACTGATAAATTTCCGGCATTTAAATCGGATCTAATTTTCTAACTTATTTTTGTTGCTTTATTGATCGGTCTTCGTGATAGAAAAAAATAACAAATTTTTGGTTATCTTTTTGTTTTGTCGCGAAGCATAAGCTAAAACGAGTTCCATATTTCAACTTTGGGCTATTTCTCGCTTGTGCCGTCTACAAGCCTGTGGCGCCTTAAATAAATAAAACCCACCCCTACTCTCTGACATTTGAGCTAGGGCCTAATTTGTACGCTCGGCGACAACTCGTTCTAGCCTACGCATCGACACTCGTAAATTCATAGTTTTAATTTTAAATTCTCCGACTTAAAATTTTTCTTTTAATTTAAAATTATTCACTCTCAGTTCCTTCTAAGCTGGAGTGAAAGTTTTGCGCCTATTAGAAGGACAGAAAAGGCGTAACAACATTATAAAATAGTAAAATATTGTTTTCATATTTAAGGTTTTAGATACAAGCTTAAGCTTCTTATATAGGTTGCCAAATGTTTTCATGTTTTTCGTATGCAGGGACAAAATACAGAATTCTAGTACTTAATAGAAAATATTATTTTTATTTTTTGCTTTTGGCTTCAACTACAGGAAATCTATAGGCTTTATGATAAATAGCGATAACCGAAGCCTTAACTAATAAATATCTTATTTACTAACTAAACTAAAATTATACCAAAATATTTTGAGTCAATAAGAGAAGGTAGGTCGGTAAATATTTTCCTTCTGTAATGGCTCTCTATAGTGTTTGTTTAGGTCTATCGTTAGCTGCTTATAATTTAATACATCAAAGTGTTCTGATTTAATGTAATTTTGTTTGGTAAGATGTATTGCTCCGACGTAAGTATCAAAGCCGAGAATACTAAACTGTTGAGAAGCGACAGCCGGCGGCGGCGTCTTTGATCTTTCTTTGATCTCGATGGGCCTGTGTTCGATGACCTTGAATGACTCTCGTTTGACATTAAAGCAGCATAATCCGAGAAGACAACGGTTTTGTCTTCTCGGATAATATCTTGTAGTACGGGAGCATGGGGAAGTAAATTATTTCATGTATCAGTAAATAAATCAAAATTATTTATTTAAAGAACTTATTATTTATAGGTATGTTGGAGTTTACTTATAATAAGATATATCTATGTATAGATTTATGAGGATAGAAAATTAAATCAGACACTCACAGAGCCGTTCCTGACCGGGCTGCAGCACGTGCACTCGCATTTTATTTACAACAAAGTTTCTAAACCAGCTTTTTTAAAAAAATATGAAACAATAAAACACAGTAGCATTTCAGGTTTAATGAAATAGAATTAAACTCTGGTTTACAAAAAGGAATATTAAATATAAACCCAAGAACTACGTCTTTGCCATATTTTGCTCATTCATTAAATTTAGTGGGAAGTGGTTGAATTTTTCGACGTTGTTCAAAAATTATATGTATTTTTGCAGCATCAGCTGTAAGGTGGGAGGTTTTGAGTCTTAATATTCCTATATTAACTTTGAAACCGTCAATCGACACTGAATGGGAAAGTAGAATAAATGTAGGAAATTTAACCTTCAATTTCAAATTTCAAAAAAGTTTACAACAGTCCTAATGAAATGGTCGATAACGATAAAAGAGACATGAAAACGAGAAATATGGCACAACCATTAGCGGAGAAATTTATTTAATTTAAATTTATCTGTTCATTGATAATTGGGTATGATCTTCTGTCAAAAGTTAACGTTGTCTCAAAATCCTAAAATTAATCTTTGCGAATGTGTAACTGTTTCTTTGTACATATTTTTAAAACACAGGTAAACATAAAACAGGGCTATTATTTATAAATGCGATAAAATTTTTAATTTTCTCTTACATTTTTTGTCATTTTTGTAAGTTTGTAAATCTCTATTAGAATATTTTAGTGTATATAAAATTTTTAACCGAATAAAAAACTTCAAAATAAAGAATTTGGGAAATTCAGAGCAAGGATGTACAGGGTGGCTCGAATTCGTGTCTATGTATGGGGATCTCGAAAACCGTAAGAGATACAGTGTCGATCAAATTAAGGCAAAATTGCGCATTTAGGTGCCTAACAATATGCCGTTTAGAAAGTGTTAAAATTCCGAGTATTTACGGAGATATCCGGAAAAACCGAAATTTTGAAAAATCATTTTATTTTTTTCCTGGGCTTATTTAAAAACGGATTTCAAATCTAATTGCACTTTTGCATTGCCACTTTTTCCCCTCTATCCAATGATGATATCCAGTTTGAAATCCGACGTTTCGTCTTCAAGGGATCATCATCAACTTTCTTTTTTAAATACGTAGTTAATTTTTTTTATCGTTTTTCAGATAGTATTGGCGTTATAAATATGAGTATGTGTTTTTATATTTTTTTATTTTATTTTTTATTTTTATTTTTTTATAATTTTTATTTTATATATTTTCCTTTGGCATGATTTTATATAATTTAATTTAATATTCTCGTAAGAAATAATTTTACTATTTTTTATTTTTAATACGCCCCAATGTTCCACTTAATACAAAAAACAAAATAAAATATTTTTAAAGAATATAAATGTTTCAAAAGTACCTACCTTAAAATGTTTAAAATTACGCCAGAGCAAAATATATAATTAAAAAAATAATAATAAAAAAAAAATTTAAAAAAAACACATAATCATATTAATAACGCCACGACCATCTGAAAAACGATAAAAAAATAAAGTTCGTATTTAAAAAAAGAAAGATAATGATGATCCCTTGAAGACGAAACGTCAGATTTCAAACTGGATACCATCATTGGATAGAGCGGAAAAAGTGGCAATGAAAAAGTGCAATTCAATTTGAAATCCGTTTTTAAATAGGCCCAGGAAAAAAATAAAACGATTTTTCAAAATTTCGGTTTTTTCCGGATATCTCCGGAATTACTCGGAATTTTAAAACTTTCTAAACGGCATATTGTTAGGCACCTAAATGCGCAATTTTGCCTTAATTTGACCGAAACTGTATCTCATACGGTTTTGGAGTTCCCCATACATAGACACGAATTCGAGCCACCCTGTACAAATTCCACCTTTTGCATTAGGCTTAATAATTGATGGGAAATTCCCTTTCCTAGAGAAATATCTTCAAACTTTGAAGTAAATATTTTTTTCAATTGATAAATAAAATTGACAAATTGTTCTGGTGGATTTTAGCGCGCCATAAATATCAGTTTTCCCTGTGAAAGCTATTAAATGGATTAAAAAATTAGAAACGTCTAAGTTTTTACATTCCTTTGCAAATGATTCACATATCTCGCAGCTAAGTACAGGGTTATCCAACGAGGACTAGAGACAATTTTTTGACTTTCCCGGTACGTTTATAAAAAAAAACTGAAATAGCAGCCATCTTATGCAATTTTCTCCCGCGAATTCGGATATGTTCAGCAAAAATCAATTGAACATCAAATAAAAGTGCTAGGGGTCGCTTTGATATTTTTTTAAATGGAACACCCTGTATATTACTACATTTTTGGACTCTCTAGAAAATTCTAAACACATTTTGTGTATAATATCATATAACTATCTTTAGCTGTTTACCAAATATTGACAGTTGAAAGTCGGGCATTTTTACACTTTGACAGGCTCTAAAATCTAAACCGCACAAGATCAAAGAAAACGGTTTGCACATTCATCTCTTAAGTTTTCATAAACTATCGAATGACAGTATCTTCGAATTTAACCTGCGGATAAAATTAACCGGAAGTTTTAAACCTCCGATTAAATTCAAAGTTACTATCATTCGATAGCTTATGAAAACCCAAGATAGGAATGTGCAAACCGTTTTCTTTGATCTCGTGCTGTTTATATTTTAGAGCCTGTCAAAGTGTCAAAATGCCCGACTTTCAACTGTCAATATATGGTAAACAACTAAAGAATATTATATACAAAATGTGTTTAGATTTTTCTAGAGAGTCCAAAAATGTAGTAATATACAGGGTGTTCCATTTAAAAAATATCAAAGTGACCCCTAGCACTTTTATTTGATGCCAATTGTTTTTTGCTGAACATATCCGAATGCGCGGGAGAAAATTACATAAGATGGCAATTTCACCTTTTTTATAAAAGTACAGGGCAAGTCAAAAAATCGCCTTGTCTAGTCCTCGTTGGATAACCCTGTACATCAAGTACATTTTTTAATTAGATAACCACAAACATAGCTGAAGGAATTTTGAGTTGTTAGGTTTTCATTTCTGTAGCTATAGTTTGGTAGAGTTATCGCATTAGTTAACTGATTGACATTTTATGTTACATGTGCGGTATCAAAAATAATTAACAATTGATCATTTCTTCTTGGCAGGTCATTTGGTCTGTATGGAAACAACTTTGCCAAAATAGCTTTCGAAAGGCGGTCTGAAACTGTATAAGGGTGGGATTAACATTGTTACCGCTTTGTTGCCGGGCATTTGAAAGAAGTTTTCGATGCAATCTGTGTATTTATACTCTTATTTTTAAGTATTTAAAATTTGCTTTTGAAAGTTTTTCTCACAATTTGTTAAGCCCATGCATTGTTACAGCCCAACATTTTGGAAATCTTACCCTGTTGGTTATGTCTTTGCGAATTTTGTCAACAATTTCAGACAAAGACAATAAATCATCTTTTAAAAATTTAATCTGATATTGAGAGGCTTCAAATACTTTCTTAAACTTATAGGATGGTTGTAAGGAGTATGAATTTAACACGTCAAATAGATTATTAAATAAATATAAATCATCTATTGTACCCAGGGCATCTTCAGGAAGGGCACCCAAACTCATATAGGTGTTCATTCCTGTTGTGAATTGTTTAACTTTTCTGAGCGGCGTCAGTTAGATAAATATAATATTATTTTATTAGTTTGAAGTTAATTATTTTCATTCCAGAATAACCTAATGGTAGGAAACATGAATTTGACAACTCATGGCCATTCGCAGGGCGTCTCTTAATCCTAGATTAAGTTAAGGTACACCTTATCTGGTATGTTTTGTTGCACCTTGCACCATCTCTCTTAGTATAAAGCTTCACTTAAAAATCATATAAAATTAAGCCCAGGAAGTGGTCGGGTTTAAGCCTTTTATCTCATTTATATCCTTTATGTTTTGATTTTTTTTATATAATTTAGCATTTCTATTGAAGCATCAGTTACCACTATGGACCTTGCAAAGTTTTTAATCAAAGAAGACGACAAATTGGATGAATTAATGTTAATAGTATTTGGTATTCCCAAAAGAGTTTACCGACGATTAAAGTATTTTTATTCTTTCCATAACTTAACGTTTTTCAAAAATTTTCTTCTAAATAAACAAACAGCTATTAATATTTTGGAGTTAATAGGAGATGAAATTGAATACCTCTACGATCTGTAAGTAATATCAGAGACAATATGGTAATACGCTTAGCTGTATCACATTGAAGTAAAAAAAAATCACCGAACTAAATTAAAATGAAAATGAAATGTCAACGCCAATGTCGCCAGTGCCAATAGGGGGAATAGAAAAAGCACCAGAAAAGTAACCAAAATCGCAGCATTGCCAAGTTTACCTCACGTTTCGCTAAAAAATCGTTAAGCCTTGGTCGCGCGAACAAAATTAATCTAAAGTGGACCTTAAAGTTGAGAGGGACTTACTAAAGTCACGATTTTAAGCAAAGCCGTGTAAACAGCCATCAGTAACATACTAAAACTCGACTGTTATCTATTATTAAATAGTTTTAAGAAATAATTTATATAAAAATAAATACTTACAGTTCTGGATTTCTGGGAAACGAAAATAAACTAAATCCTTGCCCAGTAACAACCGAACATTCCCTATAGACACAATTGTTACCCGAACTCGGCATGCCTATAATTATTATTATTATATGCCAATCGAAAAAAAAAAACAACAATAAAGCGAAAATACAGATCGTTAAAAATGCACTATAGCGACACTGCCACTTGGACTACAAAACAACTTATCTGTTGACATCAATGACATATCTCGACACTGACGGGCGGTGACGGAAAAGCAGCATATTTGGCGAATGCGCATACTAGATCGAAATTATTCTGTCGCTTCTCAACAGTTTAGTATTCTCGGATCAAAGTATCATTAAAACCTCCCCTTAAGAACGCAATTAGATATTGTAACTCATCAAACAGTAGACAAAAGATTGTGGGTTTTAATGATTTGTGACATAGAGCATCGGCAGTTTTCGCCCGTCTGACAGACGCTGGTGTAGAGTTTCTCTATTCCTGAATCGTGACCTGTCGTTGAATATATGAGACTTTCAGGTTTGTAGGTTCCCTCATCGACATTACGCCAGTGGGTTTCATGTACAGTTTTTAAACGATTCTTCATCCGTTTCCATTAAAAAATCTGGCTAAGTGGATCTACTGTAACAGTATTTATCATCGCAAATATCTCCAGAAACTACAAGAATTAACTTAATAAATTTCCAAAAAAGGCGGTAAAAAACTAAAGATTTGCCAAACTCAAATTAAACTGCAATATGCTAAAAGAAGTTAATCGCATCATAAAATCAGCATTATCTTGTCGAAGTTAACTTCCTAGGTAATTTAAGGCATAGAAACAGCTGCTCCGGGAAATAAAAAGAGCGCCTTCGTTTTCTGCAAACAGTACCTGTCCTGAATGAAATTCCATTCAAGTCGAGAATGGGCTGAAACGACCATAAAATACCAAGAACCGCTCAATTACATTTATATGGTAGAGGCCATTTTTAGATGAATTCCACTGCAACATTATTGGTGATTTTAAATCGTTCACTGACAACCCAATTAAATTATAGTAAGTTACGGTTTAAATCGGCGTGAGATCGTACAGCAGTATTTCTGTATATTACGAAGTCAGGGTACTTCAAAGAACATTTCATAAATGATACGTGAGTAAAAATTAAATGATTATTATTTTTGATATTTCAGATTAAGTATTCTTCTTGTCCGAATTTATTTACTTACTTTTCGTATCCATTGGAATCGTCTAACTATAAATAACCTTTCAATGTATCGCCGCAGCTATGGCTTTGTCACTTGAAAGGTGACAGAGTATCACTGTAGTTCCAGCCGACGGGCTATAGATGTTGCGTTTTCTGATATTGCTTCTTTCCTGATAAAACATACCCTAAATTTGAGTCTTGACGTAGCTGGGGTATGATTATGATTATCTCATTTATTATTATCCAAAAGTGACGACGAAGATTCTGAGAATGGCAGGATTGGCTCCCTGTCTTATGACTAGATGCTCTGAGAGTGATTTCTAAAAACAGCGTGCGCGATGTAGTGATACCTCGCACCTTGAGTGTTAGTGGGCTAACGGCTAAGGTTTTTAGGTGGTTGTACTTTGTACTCATGCTATATTCTGAGATGTTCCAGCACATAGCAAGTTTTTGCTCCCGGCGCTCTCGAACGTTGATCTTGGACTGCTACTGCCGTGTTTTCAGCATAAAATTGCGTGTCAGAACATGAATAGACTGATCATTTGTAAAAATGTAGTATAATATTGGAACCAACACGTTACCGGGTCTCTAAACTTACTTAGGGGAAGAAGCCACGCTCATAGTTTCAACTGTCGCGTGCGCACTAAATGTCTCCACACTTATTTCCTTTCGTCTTCATGCTTCTATCGTGAAAGCGATGAATTCACCTATTATGTATCCGCAATGGCACAAGTGGAAACGACTGTTTTAGCAGAGTGTTTAATTTCCCATCCCTTTTGTTCTTTGGTAATAAATAAAGGAGGTCATTATAAGGTAAATATTTACTATTTTCATAGTCAATTAATAAATTCAGTAATTACGCATGATTCTCGTTTTCCAGGTTTCAGTTTATAAGGGGGCTATATTCCCTTTAGAATCAGTAGGTGTGCCACTTGATTTGAAGCAATCCGCATGATATTAAGTTGATGACAAATGCTGAGAATTTGGCAGGCCGGCAGCTATTTTATCTTATATCGATGTCTTTTCTCCTGCTTGAAACATGTCTTCACCAAATGGATTTTAAGCGCATAATTCGCAGTAGCCCTATATTAAGTTCTTGCTCTCACTTCTAGAGTCTGGTATATAGTTAGTTCTACATCCCCTCGAGATATGTTCTTGACAATATTGACAAATGAGCCATACGGTGTTAATCTTTATTATTTATTCATTCAGGTTTCCATAGAAGCTAATCCAATTAATCTTCTTAAAATTAAAACGTCTCTTAAAAGGTGCAATCCGAGGGGAGATGGCAACTGTTATAGAATAGGTTATTAGTTGATGCTGGATTTTTTGGAGAAGTCCATCTCCTTGAGTGGACCCAGCAATTTGTTCGCGCAAGTTTGAACTTTCTCCAGGTCTTGATTAATTGCTGTAATCTGCTCCTGCCTGCGGTGATAAGTCTCAGTCGCTGGTAAAGGTTTTTCTGGTCTAAATTGGGAGACAAGGGTACTGTCATATGTTTCGTTGTAGCCCAATTATGGGCAATGGAAGGTAAATCTCCATAAGCAATTATGATCTTCTCGGAATGCAAGTTCGTAGACTCTTGAAATGTTTCGTTAGGGAGTTAAAACCAGGGATTGACGCTCAATTGCAAGTAACTCTATGCCGTGTTGATCGGTGAGGTGAGCTGTGCGGATGTCCTAGTTTCGCTTAACAAATTTCTTATGTAGTAACCGTTTCTCAATTCGTGGCTTTCGGTTAGTGGAAACATGGTGAGTTTTCTGGACATCCCATTGTTATCTTACCGGTGATAGTATCGATGATGTGTTCAGTGATGAAACTAAGTATTAGCCAAAGGTGTAAACGTAATATAGATAGATTATTCTATTATTTGGAGTTTGGTTTTAGTGTTTCTCTGTGTTCAACTAATCAATATGCCAAGGAAGTTGAATTTACCGATCCAAAAATATATTAAGTCAATGATTTTAATCCTTAACACGAACTATACTAATTTTAGCTATTAGCAAAGAAAATGCAAAGAAAATGGTCGTAGTAACATTTTCTTTGCTATTAGTAGATGTATGTGTATGCAAAACACGTAGTTTATTTAGAAGTATATATCATTACACGTTGTTCATACAATTTGTTTAGCATCGAGGGATAAATGCATTTTCTTCAACTTAACATAACTAAAAGCAATGTCGTTTTGCCACGGACGCCACATAACGCTGATCTTACAGTACGAATTACAGATCTATTTGGAACGCTCTAAATAGATAACTCTTTCACATTATATACATTTGTACTGGGGAATTCAATCCAGTCATACCTAGGGAATGTCGGAATTCAAATAATAATTCTAGGGATTATTTCATTAGTACTGCGTTTCATTTAGTTGTGTTATTTATTTGAAGTTTATTTACTTCTATGGGACACACAAACTTGTTGAAAACCGTATAGATTTGTTTAACTTTCTTAAGGAAGAAAACTTTTAAATTTATAAATTAAACTTTTACTGATCTATAATAACTTTACCTATTGATGTTTTTAAGCTTTAATTTCTAAGATCAAAATAAATGAAATAACCGATAATATGTACTAAATTAGTTATGGTCTAAGACATAACACGGAAATTTACAAGCCAGGTGGTAGATAGGCAAAAAATTCCAAATTACTGGCTTTCAAATTAATTTCACCTAAGTGGGTAGGGATCACAAAAAAAATGATTTAAATTCATGCATTCCATCAGCACTTATGAAAATGGCAACGAAAAGGTGTTTGTTGTCTTAAATAGGCACACCTGCCTGCTGACCATATTGCAAGAGGTTGTACTTTTCAGCCATTAGCTGGACTTAATATGGCTTTAATTATGCCACGATTAATTCCCGAATAAGGCGGTTCAAAACGAAATTATATAAGCCGATTTCTTGGTTAAATAGTACGATTAATCTAATGAGATTTTTTAATTCATTAAATTAGCAAACCTGTCAAATAAGAGCAACGTAGATTTTTGATTCAATATAAACCTTAGACGGTAACTGAGAAGGGCTGACAAAATAGTCATATGGCTAAATATTAAAACATTGCAAACATATCGATAAGCTTCAACAAGAACACTAGTAATTATATCGATTACATGCTTGGTAGCAATAATCTCAGCTTAACATCGGTAGTGATATCGAACTATTATTTGGAATTAAAACATGGAGAGAAGATGTCTCCGAAGACTAGGTTTCCCAATGCTGAAGAATTTCAAATTTAACTACATATTCAAAATGAATCTGAAAACTCAAACTCATTCATTAAATAAATAGAAAGGAAAACTTACATAAGAACGGCACAAATCAAAATTAAGCCTTGACGATATAGAAGTAAACAAAAAATTAGGACGATATTGTTTTTGCTAAAATGCAATCGAGGTCGCGACGAAATCACTTTTTCTTGAAAAGAAATATCTATTAAAGTGGCTTCCCACGGCCTGGATTAGAACAGGCCAGACTCGCGCGGCGGACAAGCACAGGTAAGCACGGATCGGGCTTGGCCGCGCGTGAGGTCTTCCCATGGCCTCTATAAGCCTGTTCTTCAAGAGTTTGAAGACAGGGTTCCGTTTAAAAATGTCGCGTGAAACTCGGCATTTTACTTTTCGATAGGTTGACTGGTTGACAGTAGGTTTAAAATAACCAAATATAGAATAGAATATACCTAGTATGTACTTATAGATACCTACATAATATGTAACATGAAAACATAACAATCATAGCATTAAGAAACAACTAAAAGGCGGCTTCTTAGTACTTCTAATTCTAGATAACATATTACAATAGCAATCTACAGCTCACTACAAAGCAAAATCACGAGTAGGCCCGAACGAGTTTCCTTACTTTTTACCCTTGTCTATACGGTCTAGCGGAAAGGCTCTAAGCGGTTGCGTGGTCTAGTGGTACGGTTCTGGGTGTCCGATTATGGCGTTCTCCGTTCGATTCCCGTTTTAATTTTTAAGGTTATGTTTGTTTATTTTCTAAATTTGGGTTAGTATTGGTTCATTGAGCCCTGGAAAGAGCGAAGCGAGCAGAGGGCCATGCGTGAAGTTAAGATTGACTTCGAAACTCGTTCGGGCCGATTCGTTACCTTGTTTTGTAGTGAGATGTAGATGCTAGTACAAGTTACAAAGGAAATTTGTTCCTATGTAATGTAAAAAATAACAGTTTGTTGTGTTTGAACTAAAAAATATAATCCATTGCTTTTTTTTTAAATAGTATTTTTTGGCTTTTTGCCGAAGTTAGCATGGTATATTCTAAGCGCGTGCTTGTAAAATTCTCCACAAGTCTGGGTAAAATTAACTTTTATTTGTGACTTTTAATATGGCCAACTGTAAGCCTGTTTCTAGAGTCTGTCCATGCATTTTCGCAAAGCGAAAAATGCGTTCAGTGGCCGCGTTGCATGCTGGAATGGACGCGATAAATTGAAATATCATTAGAATATTTTCTTAATTTGTGCTGGAACTAAAAATTAAATTTCATTTCTCGATGGGCGTTTTGTTTTGCGGCAAATTTGATTCTTGATTGAAAATCGTTACATTTGGCGTCCAGCTATAGGTCTTGGCAGAACGTATTAAAATGAAAAATGGCCCCAAAAATCAACCCTAATCACAGATAACAACAGACACCGACAGGTCGCGACAGATCAGGCCAGGCCGCGCCTTTGAAGTTACCGACTTGCGGCGAATCGGACGCGCAATCACGGATCTTTCCGGGCAACCGCGGACGGCACCCTTCCCACGGCGTGTTGGCCCGAGCTGGCGCGGCCCGGCCTGCAATATCACGGGTCGTGGGAAGCCACCATTAGAGGTATCTGTAAACTTATTTTAAACGAAGCTTAAAGGTGCGTACAGACCCGCGCTCCTGCTACGCGTACGCGACCAGCACGGTTTTCTCGCGCGCCTGCTATGAGCCATGTAGAGAGACGCGCACGCCACGTATAAGTTCTAATTGCACTTCTTCACTGATTTCTCGCGCGATTGCTACGCGCCTACTAGTACCCGTCCACACTGCGCCTCGCTCTTTCTTTGATCTGCCGTCGAAAAACCGACAGCAGACGGGTAGTGACGCGCCTCGGACTGGCGGCGCTAGCGCCGCGCACGCGCCCCATACACACCTAGGAACTTTAGGACTGTCGCGTGCTTGTCGCGCGCGCGTCGCGTCAGGTCTGTACGCACCTTAAAGCTTATTTGAATTTTTTTATATTTTTTTCTTCAATTCGAGTATGCATTCTTAGACCAAATTAAATTATGTTTGGCATTTGATTTTTTCAAAATGTTTCCTGCAATATTTGTGACCTGTTCAATCGAGCAAAAGACTTGGCCTGGCCGGAACATCATTAAGTATGTCTGTTGACTTCGGAAGAAGCTATTTTAATCCATCATATTGTGACCTACTACAAACATTTAAACTACTAATTAATTATCACCCTGTTCTAGGTTTGAACTTGAACTTGGAAAATATTATATAAACGTTCAACTCAAATTATAAACAACGCGAGTGAATATCGCAGGCAATTATGAACCTTAAAGTTACAATGGTCAGCAAATTTTATGATATAAAAAGTCGGACGATCAGACCGATAGGCTTTTGTCTCTCACCTACTGCGGTCCATAGAGACGTGGTAGGGGTACAAACCATATCCTAATTTTCAGAACAAACTCGAGAAGTCCAGTTCACAGGAACGTACTTCTTGAAGGATATCGGCCTGAAACGTACTAAAATCTAATCTACGATAGATCTGTCAAAATCAAGAGATTTTTAAAGTTAAATAGTTATAGTGAGATTTCAGGTAAATAAATCTATCTACTTATCACAAAAACATACGATCGATAGGCTAAAAAGTAAACATTTACCTCGAAATCGGTCATAAAATCCACCAAAAATTGCCTCTAATCACTATGTCTACATTTTCCGATCCCGACCGTTTTTAATGAAATTTGACGCAATTAAATGTATAAATCTACATATTTTAACCTAAACATCATGTCAAAATACTGGTAAACGTATTTCTTCAAGTTTCTCATAATGTATAACTTGTATATTGTAAAAAATATATTTCCATAAGATGTTCTTTCCTCTTTTTATAATGTGGTATTTCGTAATTTATTTATTTAATTATCTAATATACTACCTTGTTCGTGCACTTTCCTAAAATAATACAGTTAACTCTCGATAATCTGCCGCTCGATGATCGGCGACGCCGGATAATTGATGGCCGCCGCCGCGCCGCTGCGAGCTGTGTAGGAATTCTCGAAATGGGAACAAGTAAATAAGTACGTTTTAAATTTCGTGCATTATTACTAACCATCTCTCTAAATACACACATACGTACAGGCTTTTTCCTTATAATTTGCCACTCCTTTACAAACTTTAATTAAAGATACACAGAAAAAATTTTCAAATAAAAGTTTCAGGATTTTTCCTGAAAATTTTTAAATAAATTAAGCAATAAACAAATGACTATCGGAAAACAAGAAATCTGGATTTTTTTATATTTAAATGGAATGTCGTACATATTACTACAGTTTTAAGACATCCTTAGCCGCCGCTTTTCAAAAATATACAGTTCGCCTATGTTTGGACTAGCCGTTTTTTCACTTTAAATAGCTTAGTCTAGTTAGCCCGGCCTTGTACAATGCGGGCAAATAATAATGAACAGCATCTTAACGTCACAATAAATATTTTGTTTTCCTTGGTGATCAATGGCTATTACGATAAAATATAGCACTATTTGCCCGCAATGTAAGAGGTAAGTGAAAAACGGCTAGTCCAAACATAGGCAAACTATATATTTTTGAAAAGCGGAGGCTAAGGAGATCTTAAAACTGTAATAATATATAGGGCATTCTATTTAAAAAAAATCAAGATTTTCTTGTTTTCCGATAATCATTTGTTTTTTGCTTAGTTTGTTTATAGTTTTCAAGAAAAATCCTGGAACTTTTATTTGAACATTTTTTCTCTGTCTTTAAATACGGTTTTTTAAGGGGTGGCAAATTATAAGGAAAAACCCTGTACAGGGTGGCTGGAATTCGAGTCTATGTATGGGGATCTCGGAAACCGTAAAAGATATAGTGTCGGTCAAATTAGGGCAAAATTGCGCATTTAGGTGCCTAACAATTACCGTGTAGAAAGTTTTAAAATTCCGAGTATTTCCGGAGATATCCGCAAAAACGAAATTTTTAAAAATCGTTTTTTCTCCTGGGCTTATTTAAAAACGGATTTGAAATTGAATTGCACTTTTGCATTGCCACTTATTCCGGTCTATCCAATGGTGGCATGAATTTTGAAATCAGACGTTTCATCTTCAAGGGGTCATCATCAACTTTCTTTTATTAAATACGAACTTTAATTTTTTTTATCGGTTTTCTGATGATATTTGCGTTATTAATATGAATATGTATTTATATATTTTTTATTCTTACCTCTTGAAGACGAAAAGTCGGATTCCAAACCCCTCATCTACTTTTTTTTTAAATACGAACTTTAATTAAATTTAATTAACCTACACTCTTCAAAATTAGGCGAAGCAAAATAAATAATTTAAAAAAAGATTAAGAAAAAAAATAAAAATACTCATATATTAATAACGCCAATATCATCTAAAAACCGATAAAAAAATTTAGGTTCATATTTAAAATAAGTTGATGATGAACCCTTGAAGGCGAAACGTCAGATTCCAAACTGGATACCACCATTGGCTAGAGCGGAAAAAGTGACAATGCAAAAGTGCAGTTCAATTTCAGGAAAAAATAAAACAATTTTTCAAAATTTCGGTTTTTTTCCGGATATCTCCGGAAATAATCGGAATTTTAAAAACTTTCTAAACAGTGTGAGGCACCCCATTACGCAATTAGGACCTAATATGACCGACACTGTATCTCTTACGGTTTTCGAGATCCCCACACATAGACTCGAATTCGAGCCACCCAGTACATATATATTAGATAGATTATTGACATTATGTTGTTACGGGTGGAAATTCTTTTTATTTATAGAAGTCATTCTAGGAAGGTATATCGTTTGGAAAACCATCTCTATTATCTTTTTTCGATAAGGCCGAACCTGAACAACTTAACATGAAAATAATGGGAATGCCAAACTCGGCCCCAGAAACTAATTGAAATTTTACATACACAAACAACTTAGAACAATTTACCCATAACTGGGGTTCATCAAAACCTTCCTCGATAGCTTAAAGAAAATATGGGATAATCGCCATTATGGCCGTTGTTTGGTAGAATTTATTTATACCTTCTACTGTAACAACCTCCCTCTCCCGAAAGTTTGAATCGGCTTTCAACCTATTTCATCTCGAAATGGAAATACTTTCCAGGAGCTACCTTCTCAATCCAGGGAATCTTCTTTGGCTACTGAAGAAAACAGTTGACTACCTAAATCAACAACAACCAATTATCTTATTTTTTTCCATCCTTCTAGATTAATAAACAGAAAATTCTGTAAACACGTCAAAACCGTTCGACTGTCATTCAATTAAATACCTTAAAGGACAATCCCCGTAGGGTTGTTAAGAACTTTTTTTGGAACCTTACAAATTATGCTACTCTGTAGTTTTTGGATGACAGCAGAGAATGTCGGATGTCAGTTTATGGACAAATTTTTAACTGGTTAATTGACAGTGACAAGTCCGGGGACAGATTTTTTCCTAGAAGTCCGAAGAAGGTTAAGGAAAACTCTCTGGTTTTCGAGACGTCCCGAAACACAGATAAGTGATCTTTTTAGTCGACAATTATATTTTCCTATTAGTGATTTGATAGAATTTTGGCATCGCCGTAAAGACTTTTAATTTAGAAACCTAGACAGTATTTTTAAAAGCTTGAATAATTATCATAGTATTTGATATCGAATTTCTAAAACACTAGAGTTTATATAGAACCTTTGTAAAGTGTAGATACCCCGGCATAGTTTCATTAGTTTACTCTCTCGAGTACTAGATTTTTGGATAATTTCTAGTGCATTTTATAACCGAGGAAATTTATCTATTTTACTTTTATTCTCTGGCATTAATTTCAAAAACGTAACATAACATTCTGAGGATTTGGTTTTTGTTAGGAACTTGCAACTTGGGCTTACGGAAAGGCTATTCTATCCGAGTTAAATTAACATAGAATAGTTTATGTGGTAACATCCGGTTAAATTATCGCCCTTTTATGTCACATCTTAAAATTTAGACTGTCATGTTGACAAGAGGGAGTGTCTAGTTAAACAGTAATCGGTGACATTTCGAAATTTCACCACGGGGTAGCTGGGTTCTCTCAACCCAGGGAATTCATTTATAAGGCTAGAAGAGCTTACTTTTTTCCTTAAAATAAAGGTATTGGCCTCAATTACTGTTGTTATTTTGTTTCAATTGGAGAATCTAGAACTTGTGTGATAACTGTGTGCAGGTAGCGTAGACTACGACAGGTAATTATTTACTTATTCGATACTTGAGTTTGTACTTCATTTCTTTTATTTCCAAGTTTTTTTACTGTGTCCGTAACAACAACGATAAGGCTTTGCCAACAAAAGTAAACTTGGTGGCGTCCAACCTCGACTTTGACTTTAACCTATATTGATTTAATTTCATATCCACGTACACCATTTGGAACTTGTTGAGTGGGAAAAAAATAACATCGGACCAACCTGAGCTGAGCTAGCGTAGGTGTTTTTCAGGCGGTGCTGGATACTGATACGAAGGACTGATACGAAGACTAGTGGTGTCCATTTTTCAAGGTATTTTATCCGAATAATCTTAGTTTTTAATTTGATAGCAAATTGTCGTCCAGCGCCATCTGCTGAGCATAATATTTTATTTTAAATTAAATAACAATTTCGCGTCCAACTTTATTACAGAATTTAGCAGTAGAGTTTTTAAATTGATAACAATGTATCTATACCTAGAAAATATAGACAGACACCTTGCTTACATACATATTTAAAATCACATATACTCGCCGGATAGTTTGCCAATCTCAATAATTCGCAGTACCACTGGTCCCAACACCCGCCAATTATCAAGAGTCTACTGTATTTTCCTCATAGAGCAGGCAACAGCGCAAACAAAACAAACGAATAGTTTATGAATTTGCCGCACTTAATGGCTGCCTTAATCGGTAATTAGTGTTATTTTGTTGCATTTTTGTGAGATCGCAACTATTTATGTGTTTTAAGTGCGCGAAACTTGTATCTAATATTTCGTTGTAGATTTAGGTATACAATTAATTGTTAGGGGTATTTTTAAATACGTAAATTTATATATTTCGAGCTTAAAGACCTGCTGCTCGGCGATTTGTGTACGGCACAGTTTATAACTTTTTGTTCGTGTTTAATTGTATGTTTTTATCTCGTTTTTCGGTAGTTTTGTAGTGACACTTAGTGTTATTATGCCTCAAAAATGTTGCATTCCAAGCTGTAATGGAAACAATAAAAATTGGCCTAAATTTCATGTTTTCGGTTTTCCAAACGACGTAAGTTTACAACAAAAATGGCTGAAAACTATACCTGGTATGAATTATGTTCTATTAAAGAAATTTCAAACATACCCTCTTGAAGATAGATCTGGTAAATACAGGCAAATGACAGGTGGCCGTTATCATATTTCTGTGCGACAGTTATATGAGACAGAGAAGAGAGTTAGAATTCAATCTATATTAACAAGTCAGTCTCGCAGTTTTGGCCCCATTAATCTTAATAAGTTCTATGAGCTGCCTGATTATGAGCCAGATGAAAATTGCTCTCAACAAGACTTTCCCCAAATTAAAACTTTATTGTCTCAAATTTTAATAAATGATGGTCACTTTCAGGATATCAAAGATGTATTAAATATTTAGGTGGTTATTGTTGCTATATTACGTTAAAAAACTAAAATGTGACAGCTGTAAACAAAAATTGGTAAATGACGAACAAGTCATTGAGTGGGTATTGCTTGAAGTCCGCATGCTCTATAAATTGTATGCCGCGATTACTCAGCCGAGGGTCACTAACGAATGTATGATCTGGCGACCAACAGAGGAAACAGGCCCGTCTCCAGGGGTGAGGCGGCGAGGCAGCCGCCTCGGGCGGCCGATTTTTAGGGGCGGCCGTTTTTATTTTTTATATATATAAAGTTTTAATGTAACACGATAAACTCTCTCGCAATGAATATGTAAAATGCTTCATTTGTACTATAAGCAGCTCATCGCACGTTATAGGCAATAACAACCAACGCCTTAAAAAATTAAACCCCACTATATAACATAACCGTCTATTCGCAATTAGCATTAGCAGTTTAAATTCGCAGTGAATGAAAAATCGCATTAACAGTCGCAACTGCTAATGAAAAATCGCCACTTAGCACATCTTTAGGGACGGGCAACATCGCCCCAAAGCAATTCAGGAATGGCCGAAACGCAACCCGATTGATTGATTGATTATTGAACAGCATGTAACACATGCGAGGAGCGAGCGCATGTTACATATACGTACTCGCGCGATTTTCTAGACCATAAATTCGAACTTCGCTCCCACAAATACCCCCCCCCCCCCTAGAGTACCCACATCAAAATTATATTTTTTCGAAAATTAGTTTTTGAAAATTTTTGTTCGCTTTCTTTACAGAAACGGTTAGAGGGATCCACGTACAAGTCACACAGGTACAAATATATTTTTTTAAATCACATACAGGGTGTTAAAACCACAAATATTCCCAAAAATTCCCTATTTTCCAAATATTTCGGTACAACATACTCGTGCGATTTTTTAGATCAAAAATACGAACTCCACGCCCCCAAATACCCTTCTCTAGGGTACCCAAAACAAAATTTATTTTTTTCGAGATTATTTTTGAAATTTTCTTTTCGCTTTCATTACAGAAACCTCGACAGAAACGGTTAGAGGGATCCACGTACATGTCACCCACGTACAAATATATTTTTTTTAAATCACATGCATGGTGTTAAAACCACAAATTTATTTCGGTACAACAAACTCGTGAGATTGTTTAGATCAAAAATTCGTAATCCGCGCCCCTAAATACCCCTCTCTAGAGTACCCAGAAACCCAAAATTAATTTTTTTCGAAAATTATTTTTGAATTTTTTTTTTCGCTTTCATTAGAGAAACGGTTAGTGGGATCTACGAACATGTCACCCACGTACAAATATATTTATTTTTTTTAATTCACATACAGGATGTTAAAAACAAATTTTCCCAAAAAAACCTATTTTCGAAATATTTCGGTATAGCAGACTTGTGCGATTTTTTTAGACCAAAAATTTGAACTCCGCGCCCCCAAATACTCTTCTCTAAAATACCCACTTAAAAATTAATTTTTTTAGAAAAATATTTTTCAATTTATTTCCCCGTTTTTATTACCGAAACGATTAGAAGGATTACATATCACCAAAATACAAATAAAATTTCCAAAATCATACACAGGGTGGTAAAACAATACATTTTTAAAACATAAAACTTTTTTTGTAATATTTCGGTAAGTACAGAAAACTTATACGACCTTTCGAACTCAACCAAACTAGATACGGCACATTATATAGTACCCAACGAAGCGCATCTTTTTCTCATTTAAAGTTTACCTCTAACTCTTACCGTTTTCGAATTATAGCCGATTTAATGAAAATCTCGATTTTTTTAGGATACCCGTGAATATTTCAGAAAATTTTTTTGAAAATAAAATATCCGTTTTTATTACGGAAGCGATTAAATGGGTCCGTTTACATGTTATTAATATAAAAATTAAATATCCAAAAGCATATACAGGATGGTAAAAAAATTTGCAATTTTTTAAAAAAAATCCCCTTTTCCAAAAAAAAACAATTATTTTTTAAGTTCGACGACTCCCATACGGGCTAAAGGCCGTCGAATTTAAATGACCGATTTCTCGAAAACTAAGAATATTGTTTTTTTTTCGTAAAGAACCTTTTTTGTCGGCCTTGGGGTCCTCTACCTACATGCCGGATTTGAAGTCGTTCGGAAAAAACCGATAGGTTCCAGGTAGGTTCTCGTTTCTATGGGACAAAATAAAGGTTAGGTCGATAAAAATACGGTTTTTTCCTTTTGCCTATATTCTTCTTTTTCTACCGGAACCTACCCGTTAAAAAACGTGTTTCGCGATTTCCCCACTTCTGGAGAAAAATTCAGGAAAAGGTGGGTGTGTGGGGTACCCACTAAGCAGCCAACTCCGACTCCGCGTTACGGAATTTGGTGGCGGCAATATTTTGCTCCGAGCTCCCGTTTAGCCTGAAATCACGAAAAACCACGCGACTTTCATATAGCCCCCCAAAACCCCCTCTTAAAATCCAGCCCCGGCATCCCCGATTTAATTTCAGGTAGCGCCCACGTGGTACATCTACCATGAAAATATAGACCCTGCAGGTCATCTTCTTATATCGGCACCTATCGGTTAAAAAACTGCGCGGGCGCCTATTCGCCGGATAGGTCATTATTGACTCCTTAATTGGTCTGTTGTAAGGGGCGGCCAAATCCTGTTCGCATCGGGCGGCCTAAAGCCTGGAGACGGGGCTGGAGGAAAAGACCACGTTTGGAAACTAACATCAAATTGTAAAAGATGATCTCCTAAGAATTATCGACTCTGAACGTACTCCAGGGTTTGCCGGAACTTTCCTTATAGATAGGGAGCAATGACATTCTAAAGGAGATTGGACAGTAATGGATCCTGGCGCATGGGACAAACAGGAAAAGATAAAACAAGGCTCGTCTCAGAGATGGGGTGGAAAATTTCGACCTTGTTAGCTCAACTTACTAGGCAATTCAAATGTTAAAGCAGCAATATCCTGTATTAGATTTAACACGCACATTTTTATATTAATAGTATAAAAGTTTTAACCTTTCCCGTTTCAGAGAATAACTCTACTATATGACGGAAGAATCGACAAACCAGCGTCCTTACCTTCACTTCAACTGAAGAAGATTAATGAAAATAAGGAAATGCATATAATGATTCTACATTCTTAAATGGCTAACAACTTAATACAATTTAATAGCTCTTCTAAAATAAAATTAATACATTATTTTGCTTCCCTATAAACCATTCCAACGGTTTCCATTACACAGTCATAACAATTCAAGTGGCAATAGAAGGTAGGTAAGTGGTCATAAAACACTGAATATAACCTACTATAATTTTCGAGTTACTAGGAAACACGCACTTGAAATGTCGTTTACATTTTTTATTGGCTTCCCACTTGCTTGAGATGTATATCAACGATAATATCAAATGGCAAATGCAGAAGGTAAAAAGCAGTTGGGAATGATCGTGAGTAAAATGTCTAAGATTTTCGAAAACAAATAAAATTTTCTTAATTTTACATAGTTCGCAGCATATGGACATATATACCAAAATTTCAGATATAAGATAAGATTGTGCACAAAAAGTGCACAAAATATATAAAAATGATGCCAAACCCAGTTACATTGATTGGATCAATGTCTTTGCAAGGGAGTCAAATATATTAAAAGTTAGTAATTCTACTCTGCACTATGTTGAATAAAATGAAAACATGATGCAAAACCGAAATAAACTGACTGAAATAAAATAAGAAATACAATTTAAACTATGTATACAAACAAGAAATATGTTATAAAGCAAAGTTTGCACAAGGTGGCGAAGACTTCTTTGGATTTTTTCAATATTCATTCTTCATTACTGAAATGGTACAAATGTATAGGCTATAAAAAAGCAGTAAAAGAAGATAGTTAATTAGTAAATAGAATTTTTGGTTTTTAGGTTTGCTCTAGTGTTTCTAGACGAAACTTTAGTTTTAGCAAGGGTTCCTTTAGCAATATTTGTCAAGATGATACGTCTTTAATATTTCAGTAAGCCTAGTAATCAATAGTAGATATATGTCTAGACAAATGACCTTGTACCTGTTCTTTGTTCGGCCTATTTTTGTATCCAGAAGTATGTCTAGTTAATAGCAACATCTTTACCAGCCTACAATTGGCCCGCCAATTAATTAATAACGCAAGTATACTTGTGTCTTCCCAAAAAGCGAACCACAATGTATAATAATAATATATGACCCTGTTTGTTTGTAATAGTATATTAACCTCATTGTAAAACTGTAAATTTCGGGCTTACACAAAAAACGACTCAAGCATGTTTTTAATAGCCGAGATCTGGCCAGAACTGAGTGTAATAAAAATTATGTTAATAGGACATTGATATATTGCGAATAATGCTGACAATGAAAATTATTTTGTAGAGGGGAATCTAAAAATGTAGATAACCCATGATAGCATGAATAAAACAAAGCTCGGACGGACAAGGATTTAAGTCTCAATTGTTTACAAACTTACCTTCCAAAATCCCTGATAATTAAAGGATTTATAGAAAAAAATCCGCAAAAATCTTGAACCTAGATAAAATTAATCCATTGACCTTAAAAATAAATACATTTCATTTCATAAAGGACTATATATGCTTTACTCGAAATTAATACACAAGAAAACTATTTCCTTGACCAATGCCAGATCGTGATATTTAAGTGGTATGATCGGATTGTAAAATAAACTACGACCGATTCATAAACTCAAAGGAATCTTAGTACGAAATACTAACGGTTTGGGAAGGAAAGGAGACTGAAAGAAGTGTCAATAAATTACTGGAATCATGTTAATAAAGTAACAAAAAAAAGCTTGGGATACAATAATGTTTTATTTCTAAGGGCACGTCCGACGAATCTGTTTCCAATGCCTCATTTAGTATCTCAACTCGAAATTAGATAATGTTGATTATATAGAATTTTTGATTTTTTTTATTGCTATCATTTAGGTAATTAACGTATTTCTTATCATTTACTGTCTCTATCGTTCATATGTTGTCTCTATCGCCCTCCGAGTAACAGAGGTTATCAAAGCTTTTTTACAACACTATCTACCACTTTTGATTAAATACAGGTCGACCACTCCAATTCAGATATAACCGTTTTGGGATATTTCAATGCTCATTACACCAACTGGTTTAAGCACCACAGCAAGACCGATAACGAATGTAGAGAAGGTGAAGCACTTGTCATCTGATGTAGGCTACTCAACTTGTAGACGAACCAACTCGGGTCTTAGATAGGAGCGAATTTGCCGCCCTCCTGTATCTTTTTCTAGCCACAAATCCTGACCAGTACACAATTACAGTTGGTCCTCCATTTGGTACTTCCGTCCACAAACTTATTACAACGGTTTGTGAACTGCCACTCCTACAGCAGGGTCCACTATTGCCTCGTAAAATCTGGCATTACAATTGTGCAAACTGGAAGGATCTAAGAGAGTTCTGTCTAGAATTTCCATGGCTCGATGCCTGCTTTGGCACTGACGACCCCTCAGTCTGTTATGAAGAGATTACGCAAGTAATCTCCTCAGGAATGGAAGCATACATCCCAAATTCCATCAAGTTGCCGTCAAGAGGAAAGCCTGGTTCGACAGAAGATGCGAAAGAGCCGTAGGTAGGAAACAGCTAGCCTACAGGTACTGGCAGCAGAATCAGACCGCCGCTGAAAGTCGCAATTATTTTGCCGAAGCGAGAAACGAATGCAAACGTGTGATTGAAGAAACTAAAGGCAAGCACAATCAAAGGACCAAAAATAAACTTTTGCAATGCCCCAGTGGCTCCAGGAATTTCTGGTCGTTAGCAAAGGTCGGCGTAAGTAATAACTTTACAAAAACGTCTCTCCCACCTGAGGGACGAACGCGGCATCACGACGACTACAGATAAGGAAAAAGCAAACATGCTCGCAGAAATGTTTTCATTACACTCTACCTTAGACGTCCCCCGAGGTACCTAAACACACCCTAAAGCTGCTGAATTCAATTCAGAAGAGCTGTGCGTCTCGTCGGCGACCCGGAGATGACCCGATATCTGGATAGCCTGGAACATCGCAGACATTTGGCCAAGATCTTCCTGTTCTACAGATATTTTCACGGCAGGATTTAACACGCATCATCCCGCCAGCTAGCAACGTCTATCAGACAGTCGCGACAGACGGCAAGAGCGTACCCGTTCGTCATATAACTGGAAACACCTAGAACGTAGCTTTACAAGGATTCCTTTATTTCGCGCACTGCGTCACTGTGAACATCACTTCTAGGACATCTGTTTCCTCCTAATCACAACCTACAACTATTCAAGAACCGTGTCAATCAGTATCTTCGCAGACACACCGCTCGT
>MU186279.1:50139-93538 GCA_016904865.1 Pissodes strobi | reverse complement strand
AACCAAGACTATTTATGTGCAAGGAAATAAATTGTGCTAATATTGTCACCTATACGCTCCTACCGCTTGTTGCCTATGGACCTGACTTCGTTGCAGTAGTTGCGCTGTGCTCTTTCAGAAGACGGAGCTCAGATATAGGTAGTTGGAAGAGATGGATAGAGACACTAGGTGTAAAAAAGGCTTGGTTTATTAACTTCGGGTTGAGTATAGAAGGCTGTAAGTATTACCAAAATATTCGGGAATGCATATCTCGTAAGTCCCCTGTGATATTCCTCGCGAAAATGTTAACCACGAACAGCAGAGAGAGAGAGGGAGAGCTAGCCTGAAGGGCTGTTACAATTAGACTGACGGGCGGATAGATTATTTGATCTGGCTGAATGTTTACAGACGTAGTTTACTTTTTTATATGTAGTTAATTTAGATAGCACTTTGCCTTATGGCGTTATTAATTTTCACTGATTCACTTTTAAGGCGTGCCTGATCAGGGTGGCTTTTCCCTTTTGGTCCAAGACGTTCTGGCTGGATGCAATAGTTTGCCCATTCATGTTACTTGTTGTCCACTTCCTGTCGTGGCTCAGTTTTGTCCACCCGGTATTAGTCTTGAAGTGTTGTCGACTCTGTATGTTGCTTGACCCAGTGCTTTTTGCCTACATGGAACAAAAGAAAGTTTGTTTTAATAATTAACTAATAACTAATTTAATAACAATCAATCAATTGTAACAATTCTACAATAATTTGCCTCCAACATGCGTCGAGAACTTTGTCGTAAGGTATATTATATTGTTTGTGAACCCCAAGTATTTCCTTCTTTCAAAAATATTTTGTTTTTTGACCTGTTTTGTGAGAGATTGGCGGCAACATTATTTTTATTAACACAATAGTTAGATTCAGACTACCCAGTATACATGTCTATGTTTTTGCAAATAAATCTTTCTAAAAATGTTTATATTTTATTAGCTTTCTTTTCATTGGGTTATTTATACTAACTTTACATCATATCCCATTTTCTTACTTATCACTTATACCTATTGTAAAGCCCTCGTATATATAGATGTATATATTTATTTTTATATTCGCATTTTGCATATTGTCATAATTTTTTCTGAATTTGCCAGCTGTATTGAGGAGATTATGATAATGTTAGCGTTCTATATAATTACAGCAAAGCTAACATTTCTAAAATTATTTATAATGTGTTGTTACATACAATACCTATAGGTATACACTTTATGGTGTTGATGTTGATGTTTTATTCTCTGACCTCCTTTTGATCATGTTGACGTATTTGCTTTGCTCGTTTACTTCAATTATGGCTTCTGGCTTTTCATTCCAAGTGTGTATTCTTGTTTTGGTTTTTGTGGTTTTGTGTGGACGAAACTGGTCCTATTGCGTAAGTACCTATATAATTTAAATAATAGATCAATAGTAGAAATAGACTGCATGTTAGTGCAAAAAGAATATCTTCATAATTATATTTGTTGTGTTTTGGGCAAGTACAGGTTTACTAAATATTGGCAGTGTTGACGCGAGTTAGTGAAATATTATGTAAATTACTGCAAATGATAGTATAGTGTTCCATATAACCATGATATATGAGTTTTGCTTGTTCATTTATAATTATTTGATGGCGTTGCCTGATTTTTGAGGTTAGAGCTTGTAGCAATGTGTTATTTAAAATTAGGTTAAGGTGTGGTATAGATAACCCAAGTTGTGGTTGGTAAAATGACATGGGATCAATATCTTTAGTGCTCCTGGAGTTGACGTGTTGCTCTGTATGGAAGTGGCCGCTTCCATACAGACTATTTCCATGCCCTCTTCAGGATGCGTTTATGATGAATTTATCATCCCCAGTCTCAGGGTTGACCATTAGTGACCGGCGATGACGTCTTATCGCGCGGTAAGCTATCAGGTCCTTCACTGAGTCCTCGT
This sequence comes from Pissodes strobi, assembly GCA_016904865.1. Lineage (NCBI taxonomy): Eukaryota > Metazoa > Arthropoda > Insecta > Coleoptera > Curculionidae > Pissodes > Pissodes strobi. Next base: position 91,609 of record MU186279.1, on the reverse strand, counting down.
GAAATGGTTTTGTGGTATATGGAACTTGCAGGCTCCTTTAGGTGAGTTATCTCATAATTAAATTATTTATTTTCATTTATATATAATACTGTTGATTATTCTTCCTCCATATATTTTTAAAATTTTGCATGCGTTTTTTTTTCTTTATCTAGACATCTTCGTCTTGTCTCTAGCTGAAGTGTAAGATCTCCAAGAAATTGAATTTAAGACTAGTATTTCCTCCTCGTGTATATTTCTATTTTTCCCATTATTGTTATATTATTATACTTTTTAATTGTCCCCTATCTGGGTCCTAATTTTACTATATGCACATTTTGTGTGGGCGGCGTGTCCTGCCTTTTTTTCTTTCACTGCATTATTTTACATCATTTTTTCTTTCTAGGTCCCCCTTTTTTCTCTGGTCATCGTGACGCTGCCTTTATTCTCTACCACATAGCCTTCGAGGCTCCGGAACCTGTTGCGCTTGTGTAGAGTTTTGGTATGTATATTTATTATTTTATTATGTATTATCTCCATATATATTACTGTTTGCCATATATTTATATCTCATATCCTATATGTATTAAGCGTTTATGTATGCATTGTTTTACACTATTTATATCCCATTTTTACTAGTATATTTCTTAGTCTATCAGTTAGTTTTTATGTTCATATTCTAAACATTTAATGCTCCGTGGCCCTTAAGTGTTGTGATTTTCTCGATAAGATATTCATCACTACCTAAGTCCGTTTTACATATAGTCTATGCCTATATGTTTTCTCATTAGATCGTCTTCTACCTAGTTTCCCATTTAACTTCTTTCTACTTATTTCTCCTAGTTTCTCCTCACTTGAAACGCTCACATGTTTTTCTATGACTTTCCCTGTACGGTATTAATCGAAAACAATTGCGTTCTCATTATAACTATACTAAAGTTTCATTTCTCCATTTATTCACATATATCAACTAAACGTTTCTAGTTTCATTTTTCTCTATATTAAATTTCTATATCATCTATTTGGACGCCTTCATGTTTTTATTATGACTTTCTCTAGTATCTTAGATAGTTGTCAATAATACTTGCGTTCCAAATTCTTGTTCCATCTTTCTAATATATCTCTGTTTGCTTCTTTAAGTGCCTCTAATATTTTTCTATGTGCTTTATTTTCTACTCTAAGTATATACAATATATATGTACTCTATTTTGGAAAATAGAATGGATTCTAATATCTATGTAGTCCAATTTCTACTTCACGTACATTATTGTTTCCATTTCAAATGTATCTTAGATTTTTCTATATGGTCTATGCTACTTTTGTCTCACTCCTAAGTGTCTTATTATGATTTTCCCTAATATCTAAGGTATTTATCATTGACACCTGGGTTTGTAGATACCTTGTGCACTGTCATTATTTTTTTTCCTAAAATCGCTAACAGTCTTCCTTCGGAGTCCTCGTCTTCTTTCTCGTCTATACCTTCACTACTCTCAATTTTATTTCTGTTTTGTTGCCCCTTATCTTTCTCACGTTTTTCTTTTTCTTCCTGTAGTATAACTAACTGTATATCCGTATCTTCCGTATCCTCTGTACTATCGTCCTATGTGCCCACTGAATCCTCTTCTTAGTTACTTAGTTTCTGATGTCTTCTTGGTTTTTGGTTTCTTTGTGTTTGCTTAGTTTTTGGTTACTTCTTACTTAGTTTCTGGTTACTACTTAGCTTACTTAATTTCTGGTTACTTTTTACTTAATTTTTATATATATTTTTTGTGTTTACTTAGTTTCTGTTACAGTAGTACCTTAGATAATAGTATTGTAGTACTTTCCCTATATTTGGCGATATCCGATATCCATCTTTAATACACTGGTTTAATATTTCCTTATATATTGTCTTTATGTTTATATATACTTTTTATGAAACTCTAATTTCATGTTTTAATTCCTCGTATATTTTGCTTTCCAAGTGTCTGACTTGTGATTTTTCCTGTAAGGTATTTATCTGAGACAGTTGGGTTCAAAATTCTTTCTACGTCCTGTATATACTAATTTCTTACTTTCTCCTTTATTTCCATATTACCTACTTCTTGAAAACTTCTTAATTCTTCTACTTCTTTTTCTATTTGCTTGCTCCTCCGACTAATTGTTATTTTCTCTATTATCTAAGGTATTTATGATTGTTACGCGTGCTTAAAATTTTAATTTTACGCAACTTTTTTCACTAAAAATTGCCAGTAGTTGTTCCTCTAACTATACGACCCTTTTTTTTGTCCATAATGAACCTACTCTTAATTTTTTGTTGGTTATTCTCTTTCTTATATTTTGCCATTGCGTGTTTTGCCTCTCGCATAACTAACTGACATTTCTTTGCTACATTTTTATTATTAACTTCTTTATCTTCTATCTGATTATTGCTTGGTGATGTGCTGGTCCATTGGTCCATTCTATGCATGTACTCATTTTTCTTACTCTTCTTATGGTCCAACTATCGAAGATGTAGTTTTTTCTCTGTATTGATAATATGTGATGACTAAATGTGCAGATTCCGTATTATGCTTGACCTTAGTTGTAGGATTTATTTAAAAGAAGATGGCTATATAATACTGGTGCTTACACCAAATAATCAACAAGGCGAATTGTTATGATTTCAAAAAATCTCAAACAAAACTGGTACAGAAAACAATCTCGTGGGTCACCACGGCTATAAAAAATATAGACGGCTTGGATTGATGCAAAATGTTATTTTTAGCTGGATCAGGGGTCTATCTGGAAAAAGCGTATCTCTTCGACGAGTCCTTGGTCCTTGTGTCCTGTGTACGGGGGTCGAAACGGCTGCCTCCACCACTTGTCACATATGTTTTGACCGGCGGATAGCAAAAAGAAAGGGCGCCAGAAGGGCGGATCGATTGTTTGGTGGATGAAAGTTTTAAGTTACGTCGTTTACTTTTTCATATGTAGTTAATTTAGATATCACTTTGCCTTATGGCGTTATTAATTTTCACTGATTCACTTTTAAGGCGTGCCTGATCAGAGTGGCTTTTCCCTTTCGGTAATTCGCACTGATAGGTCTTTTTTAACTGTGCATGATCAGAGGGGCTTTTCCCTTTCGGTAATTCGCACTGATAGGTCTTTTTTAAAAGTGAGAGCTTTGATCTACCAGAGGGGCTTTTCCCTTTCGGTAATTCGCACTGGAGATCAAAGTCTGCCGGTATGGGCTGCTGCACAGCTTTTTATACCAAACTTTGACCTCTAATTCGAGTATTGTTTTGAATTTTCAACAAGGTTAATCCTAACAGTTTATACTTTAATTAGCAACAATTTATAATTGCGATTCAAGTTTAAGTTCAAACTTTCCACTGTATGATTTTATGTTAGTTAAAAATATTTTGCTAATCTATCAAATTAGAGTGACCTTATTGATATGAAAATTTAATCCAAGATATATACCAATTATATAAATATTAATTAGGGTTATTACTTTCTAAATGATTGCTTAAGTTAGTTACCTATAATTGAACAATTATTTTTTATAACCACGGTTGTGCTTTGGCTTGTGTATTTTCAAAGTAATTAATAATTAGGTGGTAGTTTTCATATAAATAGAATTCAATTCTTTTGTCTCAACAAAAGCTGGTTAAACATGTTTAAAGAACTATTTACTGTTATCTGCATAATGGCACTGAAATTAATGGGTAAGCAATACATTGTTCAGAATAAATTGATATATTCTTGAAAGAGACATATTAAATATCGGGTTCTTCGTTATAACTGTTATCCTTGTAAGTTTATGGTTATCATTTTTTAAACAATTCAATCTTCCCTACATTACAAGTCAAAAATGCATTATTATTTACTTTATGAAAGGCCACTTTTATGATAATATGTATTTAATATCAATGGATATTTTTTCGGATTTTTGCTCTATTAAGTTGTTGGGATAGATAGAAATAGTTTTCTCCTAGCTTTATTGTTTTGTTTTTAAGTTAAGGTTGCATAAGTTGTAATAAGGACAAAAAAAATTCGAATTATTTTCAATATATTTGATTATGTAATAACTGAGCAGACTGAAGACCATAATTTAATTTGCAATAAACATCAAAACCACTAAAAGGAATAAGATATACGACAATAAAATTTTAAGATTCGAAAAGACACTTAAACGTATTAATTTTACTATTTAAACGCATTAACTTCTCAATATGTTTTTACATTTTTACTGGATTTACTTGTTAAAAATAATACTATAAATTGACAGAAAGTAGTTGATGGATTTAAAAAATATATTGGTTTTGAGATATATTACATTTTATTACAATATCTATTATTATTACTTACCAGTACAAACTAAGACGGGACAGTCGGTACCTGAAAATCTAAAGAAGAACCAGAGGTATTCATGACAGTTTTTGAAACTGTTGGTGTGGGGTGTACAAAAAAGTGTAAACGATTAAAGTTATATAACTTATATATGTTTTGCATGACAGTGGTACACACACTAAAGGGAGATCCTATAGCACCCAACGAGCGGTGTGTGTGCGAAGATTGACACGGGTCTTGAATAGCTAGCTGTAGGTTGTAATTTAGGGGAAATAGTCGTCCTGGGAATGAGTCCACAGTGATGAAGTGCGCCAGACAAAGGAGTCCTTATAAAACGATGTTCTAGGTGTTTCCAGTTTTACGACGAACGGGTACGCTCGTCCCTCTGTCGTGACTGTCTGACAGGCGAAGCTGGGGGCGGGATGTCTGCGGTGTACCAGACTATCCAGATCTCGGGTCAACCCCGGATCGCCGACGAGACGCACAGCTCTCTCCTGAATGGAATTAAGCGAATTAAGCGGCTTTAGGGTGTGCTTAGGTGCGGCAGCACAGATGTGTGAGCAATGTTCTAAGCATGGTCTTATTTGCGCTTTGTAGAGCAAGAGCAGTTGCTACGGTTTATACAGTTTGCGTACCTAGCCTCTGCTTGGCTGATTTTGCGATGTTAGCAACTTGGTCATGCCAGGACATATTGCTGTTGACCGAGACACCCAGTAGTCCACTGACGAGGATGAAGGAATAATCGATCCTGCCATAGTGGTGTCAGGGCCCGCTGTATTGACTTTCATTTTAAACGTGGCTGCTTGGGTTTTTGACAAATTGAACTGGTGTAAATATGTTCTATATTGTTGTGGAGGATTCATTCTTACCCTGGAATTGATTGCCTTTGGCTCCACAAATGATTGAATTTTGTCTGAATTGTTATAGAGCCACTTCGGCCCCGGCTCAAGGATGTAAACTGCACAAGTGCAAGTTTAGTGACCCTAATGAAATGTGTACCTAATTTCGTCGATTCGGTTTCTATTCGGATACCGTTTTCAAGAAAAGCAAAAAACTAAAAATGAAAATGGTTAGCAAATACAATAAAACAGTAAAAAGATCTTGCAGATTGTCAGGCTTTAAACTGACTTTTCAGTTTAAAGCCTAAAAATCGACGAAATTAGGTACACATTTCATTAGGGTCACTAAACTTGCACTTGTGCAGTTTACATCCTTGAGCCGGGGCCGAAGTGGCTCTATAACAATTCAGACAAAATTCAATCATTTGTGGAGCCAAAGGCAATCAATTCCAGGGTAAAAATTGAACTGGGCCAAATTTCTGTCGCCCCAAGTTTGAACTTTCTCCAGATCTTGATTCATTGTTGTAATCTGCTCCTGTTTGCGCTGATAGGGATAAGTCTCAGTTGCTGGTAGAGGTTTTCTGATCTAAATTGGGAGACAAGGGTACTGTCATCTGCAAAACTGTAAACATGATTATTGGTTTCGGTCAGCAGGTCATTAATATAGATGAGGAATAGGGTACTGGCAAGTATTGCGTCCTGAGGCATTACTGGTGAATGTGTCTGAGATGCGTCCATCAACTGCAACGTGCAGAGATCGGTTTATAAGGAAACTGGCAAGCCAGCAGCAGAGAGACGCTGGCAGCCCGAAGAACAATAGTTTGTTAGTTTGTTTAGCAATCCGTCATGCCTAACGCTGTCGAATATCTTCGATATCTCCAACGCAACCGCTCGAGATTCTCCGTTGTCGACCTCTCCTTGCGAAAGCCGTATTGGTTACCGCTACTTATTCTGTTGGTCTCGAGGTACTTGAATAGTTGCTGATTAACTACATGCTGCTTGACTTTCGATATTATTGAACGCAAGGCAATTAGGCGATAGTGTAAAGGTGTGGTGATCTTGCCATTTTTTGGAACAGGCTGCACTTGAGCGACTTTCCAAGAACATTGGTAAATATCCCTTTTCGGTATGACAGAGAAAAAAACCTGAAAAAATGAGTTTTAGTTCGCTGGCGCAGTTGTTTAACACAACCAAAGCTATTTCGTCCGGTCCTGATGTTTTTTTGCGCAAAAATTAAATAATATATTTTTGGACTTACATGCATTTCTTATTATACTATTGCAATCATTAATAAGTATAAAACAGTTCACTTTAGTCATGTGTGTAAATTATACAATTGCAAACTAAGTAATCCAAACCTTGCTAAAAAATTGGAAAATACTTGACGTTTATAATAGGAACAAAATAGAAATACAACTAAAATGCTCAGAATAGCAAAATAATAAAAGGCTTGTCCACTTTGCGAAGTTTTGAATTGAACTTTGCCGAGATAACAAGAAAATTGCAGTGTCATTAAATGTGGTTTTGGTTCATGTCATATTGGGGTGTTATTAGCTAAATAATTGTTGTGTTTTTGAGGTGCTGTATATTTCTAATTTAGTATTAAGTTTTTTTTAAGAATTCAATGATTTCCGTCTAATGAATTCATTATTTTTGAAGTGTACCCAAGTGTTATTATTAAAGTTAGCAGACATAGCAGGAATATATTCATCTCTTTTTAAATTTTTTAAAGACATTATTTAATTTTACATTTCTTTGCTAAAATAACTCAAGCGTTCCATTGTATGCTGTGATTGTTAGGAATTGCATGTTGACAAATATGTGGATTGTGTATCAGTAATGATTAGTGTTCTTTTATACGTTTGATTAATTATTACATCTTTGTAATATTTATTAGATTCACAAGATAACTCTTCGTATTTTCGTTTTAATGGTGTGGTTTTGTTTTTGTTAAATTAGATCTAAAAGGGTCTTCTTTTTGAAAAATGTTACGAATGTTAAATTTGTTACCTATTCATTTTATTTTGTCTGAAAAACCAGGAATATAGAGGTTTGAAATAGGTCTATTATAATTTTGTTTGACATTTGGTTGTTTAAATTCTGTGAAATATTTTTAGGTGTAATCAATAGGATAATTTTTATTAATCAAAACATTTTTTCGAAATTCTTTTTCTGCGCTTAAATTTTAATTATTACAAATTATTTTTATTTGATTATAAAGTCTTTTTATGACAAACACCCTTTCTTACTATTATTGATAAAAGAACACCAAACTGACACAAAAAATGCACAGGTCTACAAATCTTATATTTGTCAACATGCATTAATCACAGATTAAAAGGGAAGGCTTCAAGTATTTTAACAAAGGAACCGTTATCCAAAAAAGTAAACTTAAAGAAAGTACTTTAATATTGTTCAAAAAAGATGGTTGTGTTGTTTTGGTTTCTGTTAAATTGTATAAAACTTGTTTGCTTTTGTTAGCAACGTACGTTGGCAAAGGCAGGGCCGCCGTAGCCAGAAAGAATATTTAGGGTAGGCAGAATAAACTTTTGGACAGGCTCGCACATCACACACATAGTTTATTTTATTTAAAAAATAAACTATGTTAGTACTTTTCAACGTTTGAATTCATTTAGCATTTATGTTTAATAAAATTAACAGGCAATAGATTAATTTACATAAATAATAATTAGTATTAAGTAACTACTACTTTCTTTAACAACTCGACATCTCATTTACTTTTTCAGGAAAACAAAATAAAACACAAAACATAACATAAAAATATTTCTTATTAATATTCCTATTATAATAGTGGTTCTCACATTTTAAGTTAGATATTAAATTCCTTTCTTTGACATAACATACAAATTAATAAATTAATACCCTATTGAACAACAGGAAAGCGGACTTATAATTATAAAACGCAGGAATAGAAAGTAATCATTCTAAAATACACTAAGGGATGATTGTGAGTCTGTGTTAAATTTTAAAATTTAAAGTTTCTATAAGCGTTTTTAGATTTACATTTTTGTTAAAACTATGTCCACCAAAACACATTATATTTCTGGACAGTATAAAATTGTGTGTTTTATCTAATAACAAGTAAAAATATTTATGGGCAAAATGTATTAACTGTATTTCATATATCTAATTAGTTTTCAAGTATTTTCTCAGACTTAGAGCATTAAATCGAGTCCGCTACACGCATATCTATTACGAAGCTTATGATTACTAAGTATCGAATACTAAGTATCTGATATTCAAAGAGAAAGTACTAGTATTTACTCGATACTTAAAAAAGTATCAATTGCACACCGCTACTGGATGACAATGCTGCCAGATGTAAGCGCATAGGAAACACTAGCTTTAGGATTGAAAACGGTAGTAATCATAATATGACGTTATATTTTTCTTTTTGACGCACGTCAAAACGGGTCCACAGTACACACTGAAGCAAGACCAAGACTTTATTTCAGTAGGTATATTATTATAAATTTGGCTGTTTAATATTTTACAAGAAAAATTAGAAAACAGTAAAGTTTTTAAATAATTTTGTTATTTGGTTAAAGGAAAAACTAACACAATTTTCAAAATTAAGAGTATATTGTAAAATAAAAAAATCAACACTTTAAATTGTTGGCGTTTTACACGTTGTAATTTTCCCGAACTGTTGTTAATATTCTTATGGCAGATTTTGCAATAACCCTCAGTATCTGCTTTTTCAGGCGCTACCCAGTTTTTAAATTCTGAATCTTATTCCCATTCTGGTTTAAATTTTTGAGCATATTTTCTTTTTTGCCTTACTGTAGGTAAGATCTGATGGGTCATCAGCTAAATAAGATTCATCAGAACTAATAATGGAAAACATACATTTCGATATTTAAAATGTTGATATTACGTATCAATTTACTCACCTCATGGTCATATAGATTCAAAAACTACAGACAAGATACGTCACACGACACAAATCGATGGATAAATATGATATAAAAGGTAATTGTTTAGGGAAATACTACACAAACGCAAAAACTAACTGCAATCGCAGCTAGTGGTTTCTGGGAATTCCCGAAATCCGAAGTAAGTCGTTTGCGATGTCTGCGTAGGGATGAGGGACCGAATCGTGTTCATAGTTTTATCGATTATCCATTGTTTATTTTTTTTTACTTTACTTTTAGTATTTGCATAGATCAACTCATATGATTACTTTGTTTTCAATTTTGCGGTAGAATTACGAGTTTCTGCGGTAGAACGGTAGCTACAGTGTGAAAACAGTAAATCTATCGTAAAAACGGTAGATGTGGCAGCACTGCTGGATAATAAAATAACCAACTTGTCAAATCTACTCCCGCAAGACAACACGTGGCGCGTAGTTGACATAACTTTCGATTTTTTTCCTTATCCTCGGAATGATCTTGGGCAGGAAAATAATTACCCAGGCCGTACCAAGGGGTACGCCAATCCATGCTGCGCCTACGCTGGCGGTACGGCCCTGGGCAAAGGTCACTTAAAGTTTAACTAATTCATGAAAAGAAAATCATTGAATTCGTCTAAAAATCATAATATTTACTTATAAATATACAGCATGTCATTAGGTGACATTACATTAGTCTTGTTACCTTGTCAAAGTTAAATACAAAGCTTGATAAAATGCGCGAGCTTTCTATTGTTTTGTTTAACGTTTTAATTGTATTTCTGATCATTTTCATTTTTAAACTTCTTGCTTTTCACAAAGAAGGCATAAAGTGGACCCGACCATTACTTCATTACACATTTGGACTTGACCACAAGGCCTCGAACTACCTTGTACACACATTTCGATTTCTTAGGTCAGTTTTAAAACAATACAGAGGTGTTGCCAATTCATTGGTCAACACTGGGACAATAAATTTAAAAAAGCTGCATTTCGTGGTAGCTATAAAAAAGGCACTCACTGTAGAAGGCGAGTTTTTAGTAAGAAGTTTAAAAATGATCTGTCTGCATTAACTGCGCTATTAAGCCACATAAACGTGTATCACAAAAGTGCGTTCCAATATAAGGAAAGGATCAGTGGCATTTTAAAATCATTCATTTATACCTGGTTCAATATAAACTTGTAACTTTAAATGTCACATTCTTTTTCAGGTGAGCTAGTAATAGCAAAGTCTATGGCTGCCCCGCCTGCGGATTCTAAAGGCTATGAGGACTGCGTCCTATTGTCTCTGTGTGGAGGGGGATTGGGCTAAATTACAGAAAAGAATTATTTTACGTTAGAAAATAAAGGATGATTGCATAACCATGTAAACATTGATTATTATTTCTAACACCTCGGAGCTGGTTCCAGTAAATTGTTCAGATATTAATAACTTTTTCGTCGAATAACTCTTATAATATCTGTTCCAGACAACATTATGCATCCAAGGAGTAAATGCCGCGCGCCGGGCACATGAAAAAAAATAGAGATAAATTATTAAATTAAATTTTATCCAATCGCCAATGGTTAATTAATGTTACTCCTCGCTCTGTAATATTTAAGAACAATTAATTCAAACCTGTGTTAATATTTCTTCTACTATTATTTTTGTGTGCGTTAGTTGCGCTCGATATTCGACAAAGTAAATACTTCTAGCAATTGGACATTATGATGGCCACAGTGGTTTTTTATGGCAGTGGCACACACACTAAAGGAAGATCCTATGGCACTCGACGAGGTGTGTGTGTGTGCCAAGTGATGGCAAGGGAGAATATTGCCCGTAGTAGTTTCGGTAATATTACACAAGTTACGGTAATATTACCTTGATCTCGGGTATAATTATCAAAATTAAATTTTAAATCGGTAACTTACAGGTAATATTCTGGCTAACTTTCTATGTACACTGTTCCTGTTTTGACGAAATTTCGTTTGTCCGCGAGCCAGATGCGATGCGATGGATTGCAGTGCGTTTAGTATTCAATTTGATTTGTATGTAAGACCATAATAGATTTTTGTGTTTACATAGTCAAAGTTTTCAGAGTAGGGATATATTAAAACGTTAGTGATAAGCAGCGGCATAATGGCTAATCCAAGGAACAACCTTTGGAAATATTTTAAAGAAGAGGTGAAGGACATTATGAAATTTTATTCTTGTATTGTCTGAACAAAACAGTATGTATAAAATGCAACCAGGATGACAGAACTGTTGATAGCAGCTTAGTTAGCAAACACCCTTTGTTTTGAGAACATCAGGCATTAATAATTAATATCCCTGGATTTGGCCAATTATTTGGGTTAGTTGAGTTATGGGGTTAGATTTTATCTGTCAAACTGGAAAAATAATCATCTAGTAAGTTGGTGGATGGGAATTTGTTCAAATACGAACTAAAAGATATCGCAGTTTCAATCTACCCGCATGCTCTGCAGCAACGGAGAGATCAATTAGCAGATATTCTTTGCTACACAATAAAAAAAGATACAAATTAACACGTTGACTGACATATGTACCCAACGTGGGGCCCCAGACATTTTGTAATAATGACCGCATGCACCCACTTCGGTTTCGAAGTCTTGCTTATAAATCGTGGAAATTCGTTATATATCGCATATTTAGGCCGAGAAAATGCTAAATCCGACGTTTCTGGTCATTTTCATACGATACGCATGAAACCCACACCATAGACTCGATATTTTATATAGATTTCGAAAATCTATCAGATGGTGTGAAGAAAATTAAAGGATTTTCTTAATGTTCGAATATATTATACGATACAGGACCTTAAGCAAAATTAATAAAGTGCAATATATCCGAAACTATTAGCGCCACATCCAAACTTATAAAAGAAAAAATTTGTTTTTTAGATGATCTACGTTTTGCTTGTGCAAACACGTTTGATTTCAGATCAGCGATTACCCAAAAATTTCAGAAAAATCCATTTTTAATCCCAAAATTGGATTCATAGTCGTTTTTCTCACAAGCGGTTAGGCATAAAGCAAATAAGTATATGCCAAAAATGTGTAAAATTACCGATCAACTTTCATGTCAGATCAATCGTTCTCTTGCAAATTCGGAAAAACTGAATTTAAAAATGATTTTTGAATCAAATTCAGAAATTACCATTTTTTCACGAAATGATCGAACCCTTTTTAAAAGAACTTCACATTCCACGCAAATTTATACGTAGTTGTGCCCAAATAGCATGATTTTTTTCGAATGGTTTTGAAACTTTCGAAGTCTTGCTTATAAAACGTCGAAATTCGTTATTTCGCATATTTAGGTGGAGAAGACGCTAAATCCGACGTTTCCGGTCATTTTCATATGAAACGCATGAAAACTACATGATAGCCTCGAAATTACGGTTCAAATGACTAAAATAAGTTAAGAGTAAGGGAAACTAACAGAAAGTTGATTGGACGACTAACCAAATTTATTAAAATTGATTATAACGTAACGGAACTGGCTCAAATAAGTAAAAAAGTTGAGACTAAGTGGAACTAACCGAAAATTGATTAGACGACTAACCAAACTAAATAAATCTACTTAAATTAATTATAACGTATTGGAACACATTCAAATGACTAAAATAAGTTGATACTAAGTGAAACTAACCGCGTTAGATCGAGGATTGAGAGACGAATCAAATGCAGTTTTACAACCACCGCTAATGTTATAAATTGTGAAAACGAAACTTGATGTGGTATACTTTGGTAAACTAAATTTACGTAATCTGCTAAAAGTCATTTTTTACATTTGATTGTATTAAGGGTGGGTGAGGGTGACTTTTAGTTTCTCACGACAGATTAGTCGTGTTTCATATCGTTAGATCAAGGAATGTGAGACGAATCGAATGCAAATGGTATTTTGCTTTTTACAATCATACTTATAACGTTATAAATTGTAAAAAAGAACGAAACAGGAAATAATATGCATGTATTTGGTATATTTTGGTAAACTAAACTTACATAATCTAATCTGATCTCACTCAAACTTCTATCAACTATTATATTTTCACACAATTATGAGTTTTCTCAGATCTCAAATTTAATAAGCGCTGCATTCTACTTCGGCATTTTCAATGTCACCCCCGGTTGCATCTTTGTGAAGGACTGTGAATTTTTTTACATATACCACTCAATTAATAAAAAAGGAAGGCCTAAATGAAAAAAAAACTATTCTTCATAAAAGTTTCGCTTATGTCTTGACAAGGTAATAGAGCTAATCCCATATTTTTATCTTGTAACCTAACAAAGATATCACAATAACATCGTGTATCGCCCGCTGTGTTCGCTTGCTGCGTTCGCCCGCCGTGTTCGCTTGCTGCGTTCGCCCGCCGTGTTCGCTAGCCGTGTGTCGCGACCTTCAAATTTTACTCCCGGCGCGCGTAAAGAAGTTTCACTTCAAAAAAGTGGTGGCCACATGAGCAATCTTTTTTTACATTGCGGCAGCCAACGTGTTAACAATTACAAGAGCCGATAGATTTGTGTCAACCAACAAAACACTTCTAGCTCCAACATTTTCAGCTGAATAAAAACCACCTCCTAGTAGAGAACGAGCAGTTCTTTTACATCTGAGCATGACCTGGCTCCGGATGGTTCATCCTCTTCATGCAATGAGGAAGAAGCATATTATGTGCATAGCACCACATTCTGTGTAGAATCAGAAACGTTCACCGACTTGGCTGCCAGCTGCAGCATTCCATAAAATTAAATTCCTGGCACTCTACCTGGATTACTAAGTTATTAACTCTAGCCGTTTTCCTCATTGGGCTCATGAGATAATTCCATTTTTGTAAATTATCGCACATTTCTACTGTAGCTTCACTACTTGCAAAGCAATGCCAAACCCCATGCGTAAACCAGTAAAATCTTAATGCTTGATTCATATTTGCTCTACTATTTTCTGTTGTCTGGCATATACGCGTGCTAAATATTCTTGAAAAAAGTACAGGTTTTAAGGAAACATCAAGCTTCACGTAAAACCGCTTTTTTTAATTTTTCGTGCACCGTAGTTTACCTATGAGAGACAATTAACAATAATTAAGCAAAGATGAACCGAATATTAAGTTTTTAATGGTTCTACACGAGCGGTAATAATTTACAAATATGAGATTATCTCATAAGAGTAATAGAATCCCTTCAAAAAATTAAAATTATCTAGAGTTAGAATATCGATGGTCCAAACGGTCCACCAAAAATTAAAATTCGTGTAATGCAGCTGGTGATATTCTTGGATGAACTTGGTTGAATTTGCCGTTCTTGTTTTTAAAACCATTATACAATTACATTCGGAAAAATAGGAAGTTTCCTGACAATAAAGTATATCGGAAGAATGACCCTTTCGAAAGCCGAAAATAATGTATCGATTGCCTTTAATTTGGCCTATAGCTATATTCAAATTAAACCATTTTTAGGCCGTTATCGGTTTATATGTTTAAATTATACTTTTGTACGAAATTATTACCTTTTAAGAAGGAGGAAAACTTCATATAAAGTTTGACGACGATAATAATAATAATTTCTTGTCAGCTACCATTAACCCAATGAAAGCATTGAATTTTGACGCACTAATAACGGAAATTAATGCAAGAGAACCAAATTACCACGAAGCAAGAGACATGCGAGATACGCACAGTAAAAAGCATCAACCGTATCACAGATATTCAAAAAAAACTTGCATGAGGATATAAGTAAGTAACCTAAGTATCAAAACCCAATAACACTAAGCCTAACAGAACTATAAACTAATAACCTACAACTAGCATTCTCGAGCAGTATTTTACTAGTAAGGAATCATATGTCCGCGAGGGCGGGCTAGAAACGATACGGAAGTGATCATTGCAGTATACTAACCTAAAAGTAGCGGAATACGGCGGTGACTGGAATGGCGTACTCCCAATGAGGCTTAGAAAATCTCATATGCCAGCCCACACCAACGCATCCACAAGCATCCACGTCCATGCGATCCCAAAAACACAGACCACACACATTTCAACAAATTCTACTAGGGATTTCGGTTTACCTGACCGAAAGGAAAATAAGAAAGCAGACTATAGCAAAGATAACTAGGATGTAAGTGTATTCACGCTTTGAACGAGATAAAGGTGCAATATAATCAAGACTGATAGCCTGAAATGGTTCGGAGTTTTCGGAACGTTCTCCCATTAATCTCGTACAGGATTTAACATAATTTACTACATATGCCTCTATTGTAGACCAATAATAACCTTAACGAATTTTTCCATAAGTTTGGAAAACAACTACATGTCCAGCAGCTGGAATGTTGTGGCACCGCAGAAAAATATTTTAAATCTTATCCTCGGGATAGTGGTTCCTATTTCCAATTATCGAAAGGAGAGGACCATTAAGAAAGAGTGGGTTTTATAAACTTATAGAGAATGTAATTATTTACACGCCAAACTGGGAATTTTATGGAACATTTCTCAATATTTGTAACATACCCAGATACCATCTGTCCTTAATATTTTTTGGATCGAATGCTGGTGGATCCAAGGCATTAATATAAATCAACAGAGACAGGCACTAATCTGGAAAGAAAATCATGGACGATGTGGTCGTTTCACCGTCGATGGATGAGTTCGAAATCAAACTGTTGGAGACGTAATGGCCAACGAGCAAAGCGACCTTGTAAATCTTCAACCGATGCGTGGTCAGTGATGACCTTAAATTGAACATGATCTAAATAATATCTCAATTTCTCGACGCTCCAAATCACAGCAAGTCCCCGTTTTCCATGAGTGATAAATTAATTTTCTGCCTGGTTAAAGACCTAGATAGATAACAGGTTACCTTTTCACCATCGCCAATCTGCTGCGTTGGAACTGGATGATGCATCAATTTGCAGACAAAACTTTTTCTTAAAATCAAATTCTGTGATGCATCAATTTGCAGACAAAACTTTTTCTTAAAATCAAATTCTGTTAAAATAGGTGCTGTTATGAAACACTCTTTTAAAGCCGTAAAAGATTTCTGGCAATCCGATGTCCAATTCCATTTAATAATTTTCTTGGCCAAATTAAGGATAGGCGTCAACAGCGATGAAAAATTCGGGACGAAACGTCTATACCAAGAAGCTGTTCCAATAATTCGGCATATCTCATTAATCTTTTGAGGTGGTGGAATGTTAACGATGGCCTCAATTTTTTCTGGAGCTAGCCCTTGCTATCGACCAATTAACCCAAATAAGACAGTTCGGGTTTGAAAAATTACACTTTTCAGCAAATACGACAAGACCAGCTTCATTTAACAGTACCATATATCAAGAAAAGACCATAAGGTAGGTTCTAGTTCAGGTTCCAAAATGGTATAAGAAATACGCTATCAAGTCGCTTGCATATTGGATAAAATGAAATCCAACATCAAACACTGCCACTACGAATGGCTGACCGGTGTAGAGTGGCGCACACGGAATCTCCAGGAACCAAAGAGATTTCCTGTAAAATCCCCACTTCAAGAATTTTGATGGGTCAATCGAAACACGACCTACGTATCACATGTCTAACCCAACAATTTTTCTAACCTACCTCGAAAATAATACTCCAGGATTTTGACATACCGAGGCCTATGTTAGTTAATTACACTGGCTGACCGAAAGAAAATAACCATTTGACCAGACATTTATTTAAAGGAACATGCTAGGAACGCTTTCCTAGTTCCCGAGCTGTTAAAATTATCGACATAAAATTCTAGAATTAGTACCCGTCAATATCACTAAACGAAAACTGCACGAAGGAGAACCAAGCCAATATCGATTTTAAATTTTATCTATCGTGCCGCAGAGGTCACCACCCGAATAGGTAATCTCATTTGGGTCGACGACCATAAAACTTTGACACTATGGTGAGCACAAATATCAAAATGAATTCTTTCATAGTAGCGCAACTTGCCGCACAGCTGGTTCTGGACATTTCGGTGAATGAATAAACGAACCCGAGAATCTGGCTGAGCGCAAGGACAGAAATTTCCCTCAACCCGGCCAATTTACTACTTCCTCTTTCTTTAAAAATTTAAAGCCTGACAAGCCAGCCCTCAACCAGCAAAATTGTCTACTAATTTCTAGCGAATATAAGTGGAAAGTGCAGTACCATTTTGGTACTCTCCTTGGTACTTTCTATTATGGATCATGAGATAGCTCTTTAAAAGTTGAGATACAAAAAATCGTTTTATTTTCATCTGCAACCGTTTTCTCCGTGTACCTATTCAAACTGTTTAAGGTAGGGTATGATACATCAATTATTAGGCTTAGAATTTTACGTAGATTCTAAAAATTTTCACATTTATAGGGTGTTCCGTTTAAAATAAGGAAGTTGATATCAGGTACTAGTAGATCTGGCAGCACTGCGATCGTAAAAGTAATTTGAAATGATGCTTTGGCCACATCCGAAATTTTAAATTAAAAAACTGAATAATATTTTAAAAAGACAGTTCAATATGATAAAGGGACTTTTTCCGTTAACCAAAAATAATAAATAACTAAAACTATATAATTGCAGCAGGAAGCATTCGCAAAATGCCAAGTGAAATCAAAGCTGCGATTCAAAAACTTG
The DNA here is from genome assembly GCA_016904865.1 of Pissodes strobi. Taxonomy (NCBI): domain Eukaryota; kingdom Metazoa; phylum Arthropoda; class Insecta; order Coleoptera; family Curculionidae; genus Pissodes; species Pissodes strobi. The sequence continues at coordinate 73,967 of MU186279.1, read as the reverse complement.
CATATTATAATTAACAGGTCTATTTTTTACAATAATTATTTCGCCTATACAGTGTATAGAAATATTTTAAAAGTGAAAACTTCTTTAACAGCGTTGGGTGTGATTTGAAACTCGATAAAACGGAAACGACACTAAAAAGAGACGAACATATAGATCTATATAGAACACATACAGGTGTTACATGATTGTTAATAATAGTTCTCGTCCGATCGCTGAAGTTAAGCAACGTCGAAACTGGGTAGTACTTGGATGGGTGACCGTTTGGGAACACTACGTCCCGTTGTTTTGAGTTTAGATTTTTGAAGGTTTAACTTCTACCGCGTGTGAACTGCACACATGATTTTTTTAATCCCGAGAAGGTCAATTTTAGATTCTGAAATGACATCCTGCAACGTAAAACTTTCAACTCCTTATTCAACCCTCTTCGAGTGACAGGTTGCAGCTGTATGCCTTAGTGCATTACTTTCTGTTATTATCCAGAAATTATTATTATTATCGTCGTCAAACTTTATAGAAAGTGTTCCTCTTTTTTAAAAGGAAGTAATTTCATACAAAAGTATAATTTAAACATATAAACCGATAACGGACTAAAAATACATTATGTTCGGCCTTCGAAAGGGTCATTTTTCTGATATAATTTATTGTCAGGAAACTGCCTATTTTTCCGACTTTAATTGTATAATGGTTTTAAAATAAAAAACGGCATATTCAACCAAGTTCTTCCAAGAATAACACCAGCTGCATTACACGAATTTTAATTTTTGGTAGACTTTTTGGGCCACTCATATACTAACTCTAGACAATTTTAAATTTTTGAAGTGATCCTATTACTCTTATGAAATAATCTCATATTTGTAAATTATTACACTCGTGTAGAACCATTAAAACTTAATATTCGGTTCATCTTTGCTTTATTATTGTTGTGTTTCCTTTAAACCTGTACTTTTTTCAAGAATATTTGGCACGCTTATATGCCAGACAACAGACAATAGTAGAGCAAATATGAATCAAGCATTAAGATTTTAGTGGTTTACGCATGAGGTTTGGCATTGCTTTGCAAGTAGTGAAGCTACAGTAGAGATGTGCGATAATTTACAAAAATGGAATTATCTCATGAGGCCAATAAGGAAACCGTCTACAGTTAATAACTTAGTTATCCATGTAGGGTGCCAGAAATTTAATTTTATGGAATGCTGCAGCTGGCAGCCAAGTCGGTGAACGTTTCTGATTCTACACAGAATGTGGTGCTATGCACAGAATATGCTTCTTCCCCATTGCATGAAGAGGATATACCATCCGGAGCCAGGTTATGCTCAGATGTAAAAGAACTGCTCGGGCTCAATTAGGAGTTGGTTTTTCTTCAGCTGAAAATGTTGGAGATAGAAGTGTTTTGTTGGTTGACACAAATGATAGTTTCTCGGCTCTTGTAATTGTTAACACGTTGACTGCCACAATTTAAAAAAAAGATTGCTCATGTGGCCACCACTTTTTTTTAATTGGCTTAATTTATATAATAACCACTTACGTAGTGTCGGTTCGAGCAAATTAAATCAGTAACACGAGTGAGACCCCATTTGGGTACACGCGGCCCCAAGTTGTAGTTTTTATTCTTTGAGGCCGTGTAACATACGTACATAACGAGTGATCTTTTCAATCTAGATGCACTTTCTATCACTGCGAGTAATGACGATCCACATTCCACCACAGCATGTCCTCAAAGACCTTGGAAGAAAATTTAGAGCTCGCTGTAGCCGCTTTTATGAAAAACTATGTGCAGAATTTAGGCGTATCGACGCACAAGCAAAGGCTCTAAAAACAAAATTTGAGGTGTACGCAATGCATGAAAAATTATTGTTTGTCATGTTTTTTCGAGGTGCACCACTGCCCGAAATAAGAATTGTTCGTTTGATTTCTATTTCATTAGAATTGTTTATTTTTTGATACAGTTTTCTAATTTTTCTGTTCATATAGATTCCTTATAAAACAGAATAACTGTTTATTTATATTCTAGAAGAAATGTTTTATTTTGTAATTTTGCTACCATTCTTCAAATAAAGAAAAAGTAACGTATGAAAGAGTGATAATTTTTTCGCTTCGCAAATATGGTCGGTCTATCCCATGACAAGCCTTAACTCCATACGCCAACTAAGTGTTATTTTCTCTGTGGCCACACTTTTACGTTTCCATAAGAAAAACACAGCGCTGGGACCTCGCTGTGGGTACATGCGGCTGAAAACGTTTTAGTGCATGTGTAGGGTGCACATTCGAGATTCATATTTGCGCATAACTACAAATACCTTTACAAATTTACGATCATTTAAAGAGGGTTCGGTCATTTCGTGAACAAATGGTAATTTTTCAATTTGAAACAAAAATCATTTTTAAATTCAGTTTTTTCGAATTTACAAGAGAACGGTTGATCTGGCATGAAAAGTGTATCAGACAAGAATTGTAGATCTGAAAATTTTACACATTATTGGTACACCTATTTACTTTATATCTAACCGCTTGTGAGGAAAACGGCTATGAAATTTTCGGGTATTCGCTGATTTAAAATGAAAAGTATGCACAACAAAATGTAGATCATTTAAAAAGTTAACTTTTTCTTTAACAAGTTTCGATGTGGCGCTAGTGTTTCGGAAATATTGCACTTTATTAATTTTTTTCTACGAGCGTGCGCAAAGTGGCTATTTTGCACACGCTACTCAGTGCGCGAAGTAGTACTTTCCCGCACGCTATGCGGGAAAATGTGCGGGAAAGTAAAATTCTCTAAAATCACCAGAGGCAAGAAAATGTTCATATATTTTTAGAAACTTTACTCTTTTGGACTTTTTATGCAATATAAGAGACCGTTTTAAGTCATAATTATACTATGTTCCCTAAAAGTTTCCGTAATTCGCAATATTGTAACTGAAACCAAAAACCATATATTTTGAAATCCTCGGTATAGTAGTAAAAAATTATGTCAAGCAACAATACTTATAATTGTCAGATTGACAGATTTGAAACAAATCTAGGTGTAAAACGAAGTATCCCAATGACAGATACTTTTTCTTTTATTTAAATACGAGTCATTATTATTCTGTGCTTGTTTGGACCGCGCTCGTAGAAATATTGTTCCTAACACTTGCGCAAAGTAACTTTTCCGCACGCGACTGATGTCAAGTGCGGAAAAGTATCACTTTGCGCACTTGTTAGGAAAATAACTATTTTCAAGGTCCTGTATCGTACGTTGACATCAACTGATAGATTTTAGAAATCTAAATCTATGAAAATGACCAGAAATGTTGGATTTAGCATTTTCTCGGCCTAAATATGCGATATTGTTACATGCCAATTTAGCATGAAAACATGTAACAGATAGAGGTCAAATAAAGTCAGTTATTACACCTTTAATCCTAGTTCTATTACTAGACTACGAGACTACTTACTCGTTTGGATCCTGCCTTTTATCGAGCTGTTAGAGGAATAAATTGAAAGCACGATAGTTATATACGTAACTTGATTTTCTTTGTTTGATATCACTGGCTTAGCATATAATCAGTCAATAGATCGTACCGTATTCTGCCGCTCGCTATCGAGAAGTTATAGGCCGTATAGCAATACAGTTCAAAACGTTCAATTAAATCTCTTACCTTGCGAATGATTTCCTTTTCGATGATAATATACATTAAAAACGGTCTTATGAATGTCGGAAACATTGGTTTTGGTATTTCTCGGTTACTATTCCTGGGTTTGTTTCAATATTTTATAGGGAAAAGTTAAAATTCAATCATTGTTTACTTTTGATATAACTTTCAAACAATAATAATAAATCGTGTTAGAGTCACGAGGAAAAATAAGAATTGTTGGTTGCCTATGGACGACTGTAATACGTGAAAAGAATATTCTTGGAACGTTGCCAGATGGTATGTTCGTGCGATTTTGACGTGGTTACGATTCAAGCCAACAAGAAAATACATAATTCATCGATATGCTACCATTAGTTTGTGGTTAAACGACTGTTTTTCGCTTTCGCTTTAATTTACGCAGTCAGGATGTGTTAGTAAATGCGTGTATTCCCGAACTTGGCAACGTCGCTCGAATTGCTTTGCAAATGTTTCAGCAAGCAAACCGGCCATAGCTTAAGGTACGTTTAGGTCTGATTGATCGCAAATTTATGTGTTGAACAAATTTGATGTTAGGTGTTTTAAATGGCCGCCGTTCGGAATGATTTAGTTGTTGGTTGTTTGGTCAGTGTCAATGGTGGAATTATCGTTGGATTTCTTTGTCCTACCAGCAATGCATAATATCATACAGCCTTAGATACGTTTCATTGCATATTGCAGATGTTAGTAAATTTGGCGACAACCGACTGGTAGTATTTTGCGTGGGCTGCAGGACGTTGAATTTCACGATCTAGGTAGTCGTTTCTGACCTGATGTCGTTCTCTTTCTTCAAAAACCCTTCAAGGAGGTAGTGCGTATGCCTGATAAAAAGTTTAAGAATTGTTAATTCACCCTAAGGGAGATTATACTTATTTCGAGTAAAAAGTGGCATAGTTACTAGGCTGCTGTAGTAAATTGCTTGACTGTGGACTGGATGAATTTTGCCTGAAGTCAAGATTTCTGTTGGAAGCTTGCCACGTGCAGTGGATTCTGGAACAAAGTACGCCATTTCCTTCCTCGAGGAATGTCTGTAGGAGCGAGAGAGCGTTGCTTCCAATTCGTCATTACCATCGGAAAACCCTACGTAGTTAGGTAAATAAATATACATCTTATATTTTGTACATACTCATTTATTTTCTGTACATGGGAATTTATTCTATCAGGGTGTAAGTTACTGCATTATAGTTTTCTAACGGGTTTGAAATACTGCACAATACTGCTATATAGAGAGTGTTATTTTTGAAAATTTATTAATTCTTGCACGTATAACATGCAATATCGTCAAACAAAACATAATTGGGCCTAGAACAGGCATAGCATGATTTATTTATAGTCATTATTTTTAGAAGGAGTAATATTCTGGGAAAATCAAGCGTATTGAATGATAGTTTCTGATACCGTCCTCGGTATGATATTGCAGTCGAGCACTCATAGCTGATTCTTTGTCTTATGGGCATCCGTAGTGTATAATGGGGTATAATGTTGTATAAAGTGGTATATAATTTTTGATAAACTTGTTTTCTACTTTAATTTTTGGCTTACGAGAACTTGTAAAGCCCTACGTAAGCTTAGTAAATTTAGATTTAATATTAATGACATAAATGGACAAGCTTTGTTCTTGCCTGCGGGTCTAAACTCTTAAAAGAGCAAACAGTGGTTATATTATTGGTCAGTTTTCTTAGTATTTTATGTCTATCACCTGTAGGGTGATATGATATTCGTTTTATTATGACCTTCGCATTTTTGGCAAGACGATTCTCATTATTATTTTTAAATATTCTTTGAGTGGAAAGTATTCTGAAAGAGGAGCTGCCTGAAACTGCAGTAAGAGAATGCATACTAAGCGCTTGTTCTCTTTCAGGATTTTTTTCTCCTGGGAGCTATCTGTTTAGACGGAGCTATATTTTTGGTTGGAGCTATTTTTGTTTGAAGTTGTGTATATGGGGCAAGCTATTTTTGTTTGGAGCGAGCTTTGCTTGGAGAGAGTTTAAGTAGCTAACCAAGTAGCTATCAGTCAATACAGTTGGTTGTGTTGCATTGGTACCGACTGTAGCCATAGAGGTATGGCATTATCTCAAATTTCTCGAGAAATGCCTGTAGGAGAGAGAGCGTTGCTCCCAATTCGTCATTACCATCGGAAAACTCTACGTAGTTAGGTAAATAAATATACCTACATATCTAATATTTTGTACATACTCATTTATTTTCTATACAGGGGAATTTATTCTATCAGGATGTAAGTTACTGCATTATAGTTTTCTAATGGGGTTGAAATACTGCAGAATATTACTATATAGAGAGTGTTTTTTTGAAAATTTATTAATTCTTGCACGTATAACATGCAATATCTAGTGATGCCTACGATATTCTCGTTTGCGAGAATCTCGTCTCGTCTCCTCTCGCTTTTGAGACAAGACTCGAGACGATACTTTAAATTTTTCTTGCGAGACACGACGAGACTCTCAAAAAGTCTCGTCTCAAATCTCGCACGAAAGTCTCACAAAAGTCTCGAAGTATCGCAGATAAAAATGTCAAATATATAATTATTTATTCTAATTATTGCGAATGTTATTGAAACATATTTTTTAAATAAAGATCTTACTATGGCATAACTTGTCATTACATTGATGACTCGTGGCAATTACAATCTATAACTCTGAATTTTGTACCTTCTCTAGGAAATCATACAACTTTCTACCAATGTCTCAAAGAAAAACAATTAACTAATAAAATTCAAGGCATAACAGTTGACAATGCTTCGGCAAACACAACTTTTATCGAATAGCTTCAGACCCTTATACCACAATTGAATATAGAAGACTGTCACTTTAGTTGTTTTGGGTATATATTAAAAGTAGCTGTGCAAGATTTGTTCAAGACTTTAAAATTAGAGAGTACGACTACAGCGACCATTATCGAAGAACAAATTAGTGATGACTCTGATGATAGCAGTGACAAAATGACATAGAAAATCAAATTGAAGAGATTAATGACAAATCTAACGCAATTTGCAAAATAAGGTCTGTGTTTTCAAAAATAAAACGTTCAGAGCAGCTTTTAATAAGATTTAGAGGTGCCTGTGAAGCAACTGGGGATGCAAGTAATCTTACCCCTGTGTTAGATGTATGCACCCGGTGGAATTCCAGTGATGACATGCTAGCAGTTGCACTGAAATGTAAAAACGGCCTCAATTTCTTATGTCAAAATGCAGATCTACAAAAATTCGTAGTAACAGAAAATGAATGGGCAACACTTGAAGAAGTCCACAAATTATTGATAAACCTTAAAATTTTAACAAAAACACTACAAGGGGAAAAATATGCTACGTTGCCAATGGTTATTGTATCAATCAATCTGTTAATTGACAAACTTGAAAGTAAAATTCTTGAATGGGACCTTAAAGCCGACCCAAACAAAGTGGATGAACAGCTTATTATGGGTTTTCAGGCAGCCCGTGATAGAATTCTAAAACACTACCAAAAAACTAATTGGATATATACGTAGTCTTAATTTTGAACCCCCGGCATAAGTTAGAAACTTTTGACGCTACCACGTGGGGTAAAGAAATGTAGAAAACCAGCCTCGAAAAATTTCAAAATATTTTCAAAATTTATTCCTCAAAGTTTGAAGGTGAAACATAAAAAAACAGACACACTGAAAAGTTCAGAACCTGGTCATGACAAAGACTCTTTAAACTCATATTTTAAAATTGATTTTGATGCTCTGTATCAGGCGGCGTCATCATCATCGCCTAGCGAAGGAGTGATGGAGAAGTTTCAACACTATATTTCCTTGCCACGATGTGATAAGGCAACAAATATACTACAATGGTGAAAGGACCATGATTCTCCGTTTCGGGTCTTGAGTGCGATGGCGAGGTATTTTCTCAGCATCCAAGTCACATCTGTACCGGCAGAAAGGCTGTTTTCCCGGGCTTCTTTAACCATAAGGAAACATCGGAACCGGCTGAATAATACAAACGCTAGATGCCTTTTATGTTTAAATGACTGGGTTAAAAATATTGTTCAACAAGTTGACCAAGTTACATGATTATATACTTTTTCATGAATGCACCCAAACACCTCAGTTATGTAAGTTGGGGAAAAATCTATCCCATTTTTACTCTTACTTACCATACGCCAAAGATAAATAAAATTGCATTTGATGCCAATTTAGTCATTTTCCCATTTCCCAACATACAATAATTATTACCAACGAAGTTTGAGAAAAAATCGCATTTTAAATATTTGAGATAATAGGGAGGATTCATGAAAAGTGACACAAACTACATAATATATTTTCGTTTTTTTCTCTGTATTTTGTTTTTGTTCGTTGAAATGAAATTTAGAACTGATTTTATTATTTATTATTTTGTATTTCATATATCTATGATCGATTTTCGTTTTTTTTCCTATTTTTGTTGTCTTGTTAGATTAGTATGTTTTTGTTCATTAAAATATCTGAACTGATTTTAATTGTGTATTTCATTTACACAGGAAACATGAACATTTTGCGTGACTTTTGCGAGATCTTTGCGAGACACTCGCGCGAGATATGAGGCGAGACGAGACTTTTATTCCGAGACGAGAGACGAGACGAGACGAGACTTTCCACTTTTCTTGCGAGACAAAGCGAGCTTTTTCAAAGTCTCGTCTCGTCTTGTCTCGTAGGCACCACTAATTGCGTCAAACTAAAGATAATTGGGTCTAGAACAGGCATAGCATGATTTAATTATACTCATTATTTTTACAAGGAGTAATATTCTGGGGAAATCAAGGGTATTGAATGATAGTTTGTGATACCGTCCTCGGTATGATATTGCAGTCGAGCACTCATAGCTGATTCTTTGTCTTTTGGGCACCCGTAGTGTATAATGGGGTATAATGTTGTATAAAGTTGTATATAATCTTTGATAAACTTCTTTTCTACTTTGATTTTTGGCTTACGAGAACTTGTAAAGCCCTACGTAACCTTAGTAAATTTAGATTTAATATTAATGACATAAATGGACAAGCTTTGTTCTTGCCTGGGGGTCTGAACTCTTAAAAGAGCAAACAGTGGTTATATTATTGGTCAGTTTTCTTAGTATTTTATGTCTATCACCTGTAGGGTGATATGATATTCGTTTTATTATGACCTTCGCATTTTGGCAAGACGACTCTCATTATTATTTTTAAATACTCTTTGAGTGGAGAGTATTCTGAAAGAGGAGCTGCCTGAAATTGCAGTAAGAAAATGCATACTTAGCGCTTGTTCTCTTTCAGGGTTTTTTTTTCCTGGGAGCTATCTGTTTAGACGGAGCTATATTTTTGGCTGGAGCTATTTTTGTTTGAAGTTGTGTATATGGAGCAAGCTATTTTTGTTTGGAGCGAGCTTTGCTTGGAAAGAGTTTAAGTAGCTAACCAAGTAGCTACCAGTCAATACAGTTGATTGTGTTTCATTGGTACCGACTGTAGCCATAGAGGTATGGCATTATCTCAAATGCCACTGAGAGGTTATGAGTCCCAAGGTGCATAGCAGTAGTCCACGTGTAGAAGGCCGTAGGTGATATCGGCTAAGACCTGTTAAGATAAGTTTATGTTATAATTGTGATCTTTCTACCTAATATTGGCGTGTTATTAGTATTTTCCAGCGTGTATTAGATTGCGTGTTTTTATTTCTTTCTGCGAGGCATTGATATAATTATTTTTGGAACTGTTTAGGTGTAAGCAAAGCTTACCAACGCATATCTAAATAACTGCGATATTTACTAGTGTGATTCAATTAATGCTCATAGGTTTTTATGCTAAAGTTCATTATTCTTACAATTTAATTTCTATTGTGGTAATTGATAAACATTGACGTTTTGGCTGACTAAATGTCTGATTATAATAATTTTACATAACGGTATTTCATAAACTGAATCTTAAGGTTTATTCATGTACAACTGCGACACGTATACCATGGTACACGCGCAACGAAGTTAGTAGTAATAAGTATTATCCTGATAACTTTTAATTACTAGTATGATGAGACGATAGATACCTTATTGTGATTATGGATTAATTTGTTAAACTTGGTTTGATCTTTCGTAATCATTTGGTGTTATATTGTTACTTCCGTTATAGCTAAAGCGTGCCTAATAATAATTGTTCGATCATTCTTTATCTAATTTACTTCTATTATAACGCAATTTTAATTCAAATTACTGTCGATACTGTCGATATACTGTCTTATATTTATATTATTTTGATTATTGAAAGAGATATGACAACACTTTAAAATCAAACATATAAAAAACGCCAATATACTTAAACCTGCACGAACGTTACCGTTTTTTTTATTTGCTCTGAAATACCTCAACCAAACAAATGTAGTTAATAGTCGTCTGGATTTTAAATCGCCCTTGTGTAGCTGATAGTCGTCGATTTTGGATGGCCCTTATGGATTCTTAAGACCGAGGATCTTCTAGTTTGCGTGTGCGGATTTGGTTATTTCAAACTGGTGGCGCCCTGGTCAAGAGTAAGTAATTGACCCACTCCCACGCCGACGAGCAAGTCGGAGCACACATGTTGCGCTGGCCACATCCTTAAGGGTAGGTATACTAACTAATTCATTATATCTGGCTAACACATTTAAAAGGGTTTTACGCGCAAAATATAATGCATTTCCACATTTTATAAGCAAGGTTTCGAAACCGAAGTGGGTGCATGAAAATATCTAGGGCCCCATGTTGGGTACATACGTCAGTCAATGTGTTAATTTATATCTTTTTTATTGTATAATAAAGAATATTTGTTAAATGATATCTCCGTTGCTGTAGAGCCTGCAGGTAGATTGAAACTGCGAATTTTTTTAGTTTGTCTTTGAACAAATTCCCCTCCATCAACTTACTAGCTTATTATTTTTCCAGTTTGACAGATAAAATGTAACACCATAACTCTTGTTTCCAAAATAATTGGCCCAATCCAGGGATGTTATTGTCTGATGTTCTCAAAAGAAAAGGTGTTTGCTAATTAAGCTGCTGTCAAAAGTTTTGCCATCCCGGTTGCGTTTTTTGCATACTGTTTTGTACAGAAAATACAAGAATAAAATTTCATATTGTCCTTCACTTGTTTTTTTAAATATTTCCAAAAATTGTTCTTTGGATTAGCCTTTAGTGTGTGTGCCACTGCCAGAAAAAAACGACTGGGTTTGTGGCCGTCACAATGTTCAATTGCTAGAAGTATTTACTTTGTCGAATATCGAGCGCAACTAACGCACACAAAAATAATAGTAGAAAAAAATATTAACATAAAAATTTAAATTAATTGTTCTTAAATTTTACAGAGCGAGGAGTAACATTAATTAACCATTGGCGATTGGATAAAATTTAATTTAATAATTTATCTCTTTTTTTCCATGTGCCCGGCGTTTACTCGTTTAAGAAAATTATGATGTCATATTATGATTACTACCTTTTTCAATCCTAAATCTAGGGTTTCCTATGCGTTTACATCTGGCAGCATTGTTATCCAGTAGCGGTGTGCAATTGATACTTTTTCAAGTATTGAGTAAATACTAGTACTTTCTTTTTGAATATCAGATACTTAATATTCGATACTTAGTAATCATAAGCTTTGTAATAGATATGTGTGTAGCGGACTCGATTTAGTCTAAGTCTGAGAAAATACTTGAAAACTAATTAGATATATGAAATACAGTAAATACATTTTGCCATTTTAGGATATCAACTTACTTTATAATATCCGGATTATTTGAACGGGCAATTGCTCTGAACGCTTCTTTACTAGCCCTAAACCAAACTCTGATTATGTTATAGACGACTAAATATTAATGCTTGTATTAAAAGGAAGGTTTCGTACTCGTAATAGATTAAATTTCTTTAATTATACAACCTTGTATATATCCTTCTATTTTATTTTATACCACACAGTAGACAAGTTAATGTAAAGAATAGACCGTTAGGCATTAGAATGTATGCAAGTATTTTCCATTGTGGCAAGTAGCACAAATAATTCACTCGTTTAAAGGAAGCGAAAAATACAATTCTGTAAATTTAAATTGCATTGCGGGATTCCGCTCCAAAATATTGTCTATATATTCTATTCTTGGTGGAGTATTTCGCGGACATGAATTCGTTCTAAAGTTTTAATGCCTTATGTCTTCGATAAAGTTTACGAAAACTTGAATGATTTTGGTTCGTGTCATATCCACATTTCATGTAAATGTACAGATCGCAATTATCCCCTTATGATAACTTTTTGATATATTATGTTCGCAACAATGGCACATTTTTGTTTCTTCGCTTAGATAGGCAAAAAGGAAACGGTGCATTGTTGACTAAACTAAATATGTTTTTATGGCTAGCTATGGGTCCTGATAACAACTGTTTTTCTCGAACAAATTTATGAAACGCCGAATTACATACATAACTATATTTTCAGACATCAATTTAGATTTTGCAATGCCACGACATTCACATTTTTTATTTCGAAAATGTCGAAGTAATGTGAGTGAATACATTTTTTATTGTTGAATTATTTTTATTTCCCATTACCGTCATAGTAGCATACTGAATTTCGTTATAGTCCTTATGGCTCTAAAATATAATATGTGGACGGGTAAAATATTAATAGCATAAATATTGTAAATTAATAATTCTCTTATTAAAATAACAATCATTTTAAAGTTTGAAAATGGTACTTGAATTTGAAAGATAATTATTATCTAATTATATTTTAAAAAATTCAGTCATATTCATGAAATATTAGTAGAAAAGAGCAAACCGAGGAAGCGACAACTTGATCCAGTAGGCAGTACTTTAATGACAAACGCCCTCTGGTAACTACCTTATGCCTTCTCTGTTCATCCAGAGTCAAATAGTACCTTACGGGAGAGACCCTGGATGTCTATACCTAGGTTATCCTCATTCAGGTCAAATAATACCTTTATAGGAAACGTCTCAATGGTCCCGCCCCCGTAATACGCCACTGCACAACAAAAATCAGTTACTTAAATTCAAACTAACTTAAATACGTCAGTCTATAGCAAAAAAGGCAATATCTTAAATTTAACTAAACTTAGAGTAGGTATATCGAAGTAAACTTAAAACTAATCAACCTAAATCGGAAAAGGGCCCGTCATTATTAGCAGCTCCCTAATTCGCTGTTAGACAGTTAACATTGGAACCTATCTAAACACGAAAGTGAAAAAAAGGTTTAACAGTAATGTTTTCTTGTTACATTGAAAAAATCTCCTCACTACACTTAAAAATGAGTTCCAAGCACAAGCAAGGGTTCTTTAGTGGTGAGCTTTTCTATACAATTAACATTGTGGAGCAATTTTAGAATTTGTGGCCCAATTAAGATACCTTCTTTTATTTTGGCGTCACTTAACTGTGATAAGGCTAGTCTAAGGTATTTAAATCCTTCACCCCCTTTTAGTCCGAGAGGCGACTGTCAACAGTGGGGTGTCTGAACTGTCAGGATTTTGCATGATAAAAAATATTGTTTAGTTGGGCCGAATAAGAAACCGTTGGTCAGCCGAGGCTGGCCTTGTCCAGTAATTGCTAATTATGCTAATTGTCCAGAGAAATGAGATGCCTAGGTACCGTCACATAACTGTCGTGTTTTTTCGCGATCAATCGGTAGGTAGACCCTAGAGGTTGAAAAATTGCCAAGTCGGCCGAACCCCACTCTGCCCGAGGTACTCGGCCGACCAATTCCTAAATTCCATTTTTGATGGCTAGCGTCCCTGACGGAACTGTCAGGTCGGCCTTTTTTATTTTAAAGACAACAATGTTTTGTTGAAGATTTTTCCGATCGGCGGACAAAAAACGCGAGTTAAGTTTCGCAAATCAGAAACTGTGTTTTTAAAAAATATGTATTTTACACGTTACAAGCTCGAGAATACGAAAAGAATGAATAATAATACAGTAATTAGGTATATTTATAAGTTCGCATGAAGTTGTCAGCTATGCAGTTTCCGTGAGAACTTCCATTGTGGTCGTCACATAACTCCTTCCACCGAAGAGTGAAACATGAGGGATGAATGTTTCATGGGTTGGATTCATCGGGTTGATTGACAGTCCTCTTCCGGGTTCTTTGTATATAGATTTTCAGGCAAACCCAAAGGGCTACTCCTACTACTCCAAGTGAAAGGATGATGCTGATAAAACTATATCCGACTGGGTGGATATTCCATTTTTCGGGGGTCCTCAGGAGCATTGATTTTTCTTTCAGCCGATGTATTTCGTCCAGATCGATTGATTCAAGTTGGATGGGCTCTTGCTTTAGAAAATGCATGTTTTCTTCGGGCATTTTAATCTCAGGTAAGCTAAGCGGAACTTCTTTAACTTCGTCTTCTTGATTGATAAAATGGTGGTCCAAAATTTTTATTTTGCAGCCGACTGGTCTACTCTACCATTTTTAGCGTGGAAACAAGAACGTATCCTCCATTTGTTTCACATTTTTCGAAGACTTTTAATTGTTCCTCCGCAGGTATAATTAGTATGGGTTTGCTGGTAATGGCTTTTACTATTTGGTGTTGTAATTGAACCTTTTCCGCGTGGCAGTTTTGGTTTACAGCATACCGGATCATCGAGACGATGCAATTTGTAAACAGAGTTTTCAATAGATTTTGGCATATGTACACATCTTCGATTTGCGGGCACTCTTCAAATCTAAAAGCAGTGTACTAATTATCACTAGTATTATTAATGTAATTAAGTTTTTCCTGGAAGCCGATGATAACTCCTGGTTACTAGAAAAGGTTGTGTTAGTGTTCGGTATTCTTGGAGCTTGTAGGCGCAGCGAACTGTTGTCTCTCACTATTGTCAATTTCGAAGATAGGTACTGAGAAAAACATTCTAGTTTCACTAAAAAATACTAAAAATAAGAAAGATAGAAATGTTCTTATTCCAAAAACAGGCCTTCCATTTGATGCATATGGTTTATACAAGAAATACGCTAATCTGCGTCCTTCCAACTTCAACAATCGGAGATTTTTCGTTGGTTACAAGAATGGTAAATGTGTGAAGCAAGTCGTCGGCATACATACCATCGGAAGCATTCCAAAGAAAATTGCTACGTTTTTAAACCTACAAAATCCGGAACTTTATACAGGACAATCATTTCGTAGAACATCAGCAATCATGCTCGCTGAAAATGGTGGGGTGACTTGCTATCGTTAAAAGAGCTGGGAGGATGGGAATCTTCAACAGTAGTAGAAACTTACATTTTTAACATTTTATTTATTAGTTCATTATTATTATATAACCGCATTAAATTGCGTAGGATGTTGTATAGTTTATCTTTTAACATTTGCAAATTATGTTTATTCGAATGTCCTCATTTTTGCCACAACAAAAATAAGGAGCATTCACAAAAGAGGGGAGGTGCAGCGTATCAGAAAAACACTCGGTATTTCATAAATTAGATCATGACAGCAACCCGAATATTTCGAGGTCTAGACCAACGTTATTTACATTACTACACGTAATATTATTGTTTAACAGTGATGAACGAGATACTCGCCGCGGGTGACAAGGCCGAGATAACCTTGCTGAATCAGTATTGTTATTGTAACATTATATTTATACTACGAACCTACACCAACCCAGGAGAGACGGAGTGACGCATTGATATGCGTAGGTAGATTATAAGGGTATACATTATGTCGCGTTACTATCTTGTATATTCCTTGCTATAATTAATACAGAACTCTATAGTGACCTGGAGTTTTATTCAATACATAAAAGGAGTTCTACACATAGAAAAATCGGTTTCTAAAAGAATGAATATAGCAAATAAGGCGGAAAATATTGCATCTTCAAGTACTACAAATACTTCACATTCTTTGGTATCATCATCCTCTGTAAAATCTAAATATCCTTGGGATGAATTGCAGATTTCTAATAATAGCAACTGCGAATTTAATTTCCACATTCATTATAATAAGGAATGAATTATTACATATGAAAATATGGATATGTTGTACCTACCTATTATGAGTAATTTTTTAATAAAATGTATTCTTAAATTAAAGTGTTTTATTGTTTTACAAAATCTACAGTATGACGAAAAATCTAGAACGAAACACGGCCGATAACTGCAAATAACAGCCTTGGCTGATTATGATCCTCGGCTATCGCCACGGATCACAAACTTCAGCCCGGCCGTTATTTGCTATTTATCGGCCTTATATCGTTAATAACTATATCTGTAGAACTGTAAAGAACTGGAAAAGTAAAATCTTTATGAAAAAAAAAATGCAAAAAGGCACCAATTTAGCTTGCTGTATATAATAGTTTCTTTTATTATCTCGTTGGCTTTCATTATTTTTAAATACACATTTAGTACAAGAAAATGGCAATGAACAAAAAATAATATCTATAATAACTTACTCTAAAGCAATGTCTATAAATACATACATGTTCTATCATTAGTATGTGAGTCTTCACGTCAACATGATTATCATGTTCCGCCGCCTTTAATTTTGAGTGATGAACTCCTTATTTGACGCAAAAATGTCAAAAATTATAAACAGATAGAGCGTTTAATACAGTACGTGGTCATATTATGGAAAACTATTAAACAATTTAATCTTTGTAACACAATTAGTCACACGTGTGGACTAATGCAATAAATTAGGGACTCCTTGAGTGACAAAAATGATCCGCGCAAAAAGCCAAGCTCGGGGCCAATTCGGGGCAATTTCTGCGTTTTTTCTACAGTGCCTTTCAAAAAGTTCGCATCATATGGGAAAATTTGTTATTATTTATTTCACAGAAAATTTAATTCTTGATAAAAGTTGTTGCTTGGAAAAAAACTAAATTTAAAAATGCAAAATTAACGATAAGTTATACAGGGTTCTTAAAAAATTTAAAAATTACAGTTACAAAAAGAAAAATTTTGGAATATCGAAAAACCTTCTACAGAAAAAGTAAAGTTCCTATTAAGGCAAAAATAAAAGTCAAAAACTATTTTTTCCAAAAGTACACTGTTGCGGAAAAAATGCATGACAATTACTGAAAAAAACCCTCTTTTTCCTAATTTTGTTCTTATTTTTTTCAGCAACGACGCACTTTTGGAAAAAATAGTATTTGACTTTTATTTTTATCTTAATAAAAGCTTTATTTTTTCTGTAGAAGGGTTTCCGATATTCCTCAATTTTTGTTTTTTTAACCTTAATTTTTGTATCTTTTAAGTACCCTGTATAACTTATCCTTAATTTAGCCCTGTATAACTTATCCTTAATTAGCCTTTTTCTAAGCATCAACTTTTGTCAAGAATAGAATGTTCTGTGAAATCAATAATAAAAAAGTTTCCCATTTGACGCGAACTTTTTGAGAGACACTGTATAAGGAACGCGTTTTTTGTCAGCCGACCGGGATAATTTTCAACAAAACATTGTTGTCTTTAAAATAAAAAAGGCCGACCTGACAGTTCCGTCAGGGAGTTTTGAATTTTGTATTTGGTCGGCCGTGTACCTCGGGAAGGGTTGGGTTCGGCCGACTTGGCGATTTTTTAACTTCTAGGGTCTATCTACCGATTTATCGTGAAAAAACACGACAGTAACGTGACGGTACCTAGGCATCTCATTTCTCTGGACAATTAGCATAATTGTGAGTTACTGATGGACAAGGCCAGCTCGGCCGACTAATGGTTTCTTATTCGGCCCAACTAAACAATATTTTTTTATCATGCAAAATCCTGACAGTTCAGACACCACACTATTATGACAGTCCTCTCGGACTATTTATTTATAGTCATCACACACAGGCCAAGTTTAACGAGAAGAGGAGACAAAAAGACATTTTTTTGATCTACAAGGGGCACATGCTTAACATTTTGAGAACCCGGCTGAAATTCATTCCGTTCGGGCATATTTTCGTTACATAATGTTCACTATTCCACAAACAAAGAAAAGATCAATTATTTGTAAGTCTTCCCTTCCTGAAGTTCTACTAAAATTGCTATAGCTTTTAAATTCCCACATGTCTACCATTTGTACTGGCTTTTTCTTTCATTGTCACTGAATGGGCAACAGGTATAGATGGTTTTAAATCTCCACTATGTAATAACACAGCCTTGTATACAATATTTCGATACTTCCACTCAGTGGGAGTATGTTAATTTGTATGTTTAATTTTGGTTTCTTTGGCTAGCAAGTTCCACCCCTTTACACGAGACCCAACAAGCTCCGACTACTGCTTGGACACTCGAAGTCACGTACTAAATCATTTAACTCACTTTGAACATTCAAATGTAGCTCGCCAGAAGTGGGACCTGGAGAAAATGTGGGATTGGTATACTGTTCCTCTAAGATGCCTGATGGTGCGTATTATCTCCATTGTCTCCCAAAACAATATCTTGCCAGTTTAAAAGCGCAGTTGGTGCTGGTAAGTCTGCATTATGAGGAACAGCTGGTAAGTCTGCATTATGAAGAACAGGTCTTATGACAGAAGACAAATTCGAATATTCTATTTTGAGCTTTGCTTTTGGAATATCGTCCAGAATTTGTCATGCAAAAATAGCAATCGTCAACATGATTAGTAGGTTCTCGCCATACCACTGGAACCACAAAAGGCATATTTTTATCTTCCCTTACATCCATTGCACCAACAATACGCTATACAGCTCACATAGCACATATGGGGAGCCCACTGCTTGCCTTGATCTCTGACTAAAACACCGAAATACATGAAATAGCTTTTTTCCACAATTTCAGAAAATGGTCTGGTTTGTGACTTCACCATAAGTTCCCCAGAAATATAACCAAACTTGTCAGCAGAAATTTTACAACTGCGGTGCGATTGACGTGACATTTTCGTCATTGAAAAACTTTCTTAACTACATAGAACCACACAATCCAAAATGCAAAGGTAGGCTGAATAAGAGAATAAGTTTACTATTATAAACAATTCGGTCTATGTTATCTTTCCGTTTTAAAATGCAGATCTTTTAAATGAATCCCCATAAAATTTACTAACTATGAATATAAAAGGGTCTAATGAGCATATTGAGAAATGGTACATATGCATTTTAAGATCCTTTACACAAATAGTGCACTATGTAAAAATCGACCTCTCCTATTGGTTGATCCATCTCGTATTACAACATATCTTCGTAATGCAATCATTTTCTGTCAAGAGCTCTCGTGGTGTAGAGGTTTAGATCGTTGGGTCTCACCTGGACGGCCTGGGTTCAAACCCCGTTGCTTTTTTTTAAGATTATGTTTCTAAACAGTTTTTTTCTTGATTTTGGGAATGTCTTGGGTTAGTTTGGGTTAGCACCTGGTTAGTTTCCTTTTCTTGAGCCCCCGTAGCGAGCGAAGCGAGCGGAGGGCCATGCGGATCTACCAATAGGAGAGGCCGATTTTTATATAGTGCTCTATTTGTGTAAAGGATCTTATAACGCGGTACATATTAGGGCTTTATGAATATTTTTCCTATAATTAGAAACATATTTGCATTGTAGAAACAATGGGCTGAACTGTGTTACAAAAATCTTGTCGGCCAGTGATACCATTCCAAGTCAATAGATTTGTTTTTATATGAGGCGAGTTTATATTCTCTATAACCATCTGAGCTACGCAACTTGACAGAACAGAGAGAACGGCAGCAAATAGCTTTTCTCTGTGATAAGATTAGTAAAAACGCCTCTGACCTTAATGGATAATAACCATATTTCCTCGGTCACCGATTAAATAAAAATAAATGAAAAAGTTATAGATCAGCAAAGTTTAAACGTCAAACCTAACGCCTGCAAAGTCAAGTTGTTTATTACTGCACCCGCCACTGTCTCTTAGCAAAAGTACCGCTTAAACTGCCATTATCGTGAATAACTGCTTGCCTTCTTGAACTCCGTTAATTTGTATAAGGTGCAGTATTAATTTATGGCGGGATATAAAAGCCTAGATATATCAATCAGCGCTTATAATAAATTAGAACTCATGGATAGTAATAGTACATGGTAGTTTTAATTTCTGTCAGTAAGATAACCAATTATACACGATGTGATTTTCAATGACTTTTTGGTAAAAGCTCTATAGGACAGTGGATAAAATGATAAACTTGCGCCGCCTAGGCCGTTCTTTTTAATGTTCCGCACACACACACAAAGGAAAATCCTCGAAGCGCTGTAGGTTGTAATTTTCAGGAAATACGTTACTGGGAAGTCTATTCCAGAGCGAGGCAGTCCTCCAGACAAAGGAGTCCCGCAACAGCGACATACTAGGTGTTCGCAACTGAATGGTATGTTGATGAGCAGCTTGTGTCTGACGGGTGTTTCTATTTGGCACAACTCTGGGCGGAATCATATTGGCCAGCTCGCTCACCTTCCGTAGTCGTATCGATAGGAAAGAGATAGGCCCGCCACTTCTATTTGATGTTCAAGGTTATCAAGGTCTTTAGTGAACTCTGGGTCATTCACAAGACGGACTGCTCTTCTCTGTATGTAATCTAATATTTTGAGCAAGTGCTTGGGTGCCGAGCTCCACGCGTCGGAAAAGTAGTCCAGAGATAGTCTTATCTGGTCCTTATAGAGCAGTAAGAGCTGATGAGGTGTATACAACTTTTTTGCTCCATAAAGTGCTCCTAGTTTTAGTGCTGCTTCCTTGGAGATTCTTGTGACGTGATTAAGCCAAAACATGTTGTTTTCTACGTTAATGCTCAGCAAGCTAATGGATGAGGCCAGAGTTAGTGTTCATCCTGTGATTGAAAAAAGTCAGGTCCTGCGGTGTTTCCTTTTTGTGAGAAGACAGCTGCTTGAGTCTTTCGTGGATTAAACTGGATATTGTTTTCCTCAGCCAATTCCACGATGGCGTTCATATCCTCATTGATGGCAGCAATCTGATTTTTTGGCTCGCGTTGGGAACGCGCAGCGGTCATTGGAGTCCGCGACATGAATGAGGATAAAAAAGTGCTGTCGTCTGCAAAGCTGTAAATAGAATTGTTTGCCCTATATAAGAAATCCTTAATCGGATATTTAGCCGGGATAGTGTGGAAGGTAATATACACCCTTAAGGAACTCCGGCATTGATTTTAAATTCCTCCGACATAATATGTCTATCAATACACACTCGGATGCTTCGGTCTATTAAGAAATTGAAAGCAGTCTTGAAGCAGTGTTGGTGGTAGTCCATACCCTATCAAATGTTTTGGACATGTCGAAAGCCACTGCACGAGATTCGCCGTAGTATATTTTATGTGACTTCGCTTTTATTCACATTGACTACGTTAACGTAATAGCTATTTATACTATAAGGGATGTAAGTGACATTTACTAGTCGAGGACGATTTTGTGCCCGAGCGAGAGCGAGGACTGACAAAATAGTTCGAGACTATTAAATACTTACATCCCGGGGAGTATATAAGATTTTTTCTCCTCCCTGCAGAATTTATTCTTGGATTTTTATTAATTTAATTCGATACTTTTCGCATGAAATTGACAGCTCTGGCCGGTTTCTATAGCGTCATAAACATTCTTATTTTATCGATAACGTCAAGCTTATTATTAAAAATTGTGAAAAATTTAAATTATTGATTTGTATAATAGCCAAATGGATATAGAAGAATCAGCAAATATCGCTTGTCTGTCGCTGCTGCCAGAAAAATCGAGGAAGAGGTATGAAGCAACGTATCAATACTTCAAGAAATGGTGCCAAACAAAGGCTGCTATTGTAGATTCAGAAACTGTGCTTTTGGCGTACTTTCACGAAAAATCTGCTGTATTAAAGTCTCCATCAAGCTTATGGTGTGAATATTCCATGTTAAAGTCCACCCTTTTCATAGAGGAAAACATAGATATTTCCAAATATCCTAAACGTCGTGCATTTTTAAAAAGAAGAAATGACGGGTATAAACCTAAAAAAATCCAATATGTTTGCCAGGGAAAATGTGAATAAGTTCCGGTTTGAAGCCCCCGATGATATTTACTTACTGATGAAGGTTGTAATGGTAATGGGAATTTGCTGGAGCGTGCCGTTCTAATGAACTCTGTGTAATGAAAATGGACAATGTTGAACTAAAGCTTGAAGTTATAATTGTTACTATTCCTGATTCCAAAAATGGAACGGCACGTAAATTTACAGTGACCAAAAGTGACGATGAGAAGGTTTGTGATTTCAAAATAGTTCAAAATTACATTGATATAAGATCTCACATGACGAATTTTAATCCTCGCTTCTTCATGCGATATCAAAATGGAAAGTGCTTAAAACAGCCTGTTGGGAAAAACAAGTGTTCTTCAATTCCAAGTAAAATTGCTAAATTTCTGAACTTTGAGAATTTTAAGAAGTATACTGGACACTCCCTTAGAAGAACGTCGCGTCGGCCACTTTATTAGCAAATACTGGAGGGAGTTGATGTCTTAGCTCTCAAGCGACATGGGGGATGGAAATCTACAACTATTGCGGAAAGTTATGTACCCGAGAGCGTCAACAATAAAAAGGAAGTTGCAAATAAAATTTTGTTCAATATAACGAAGCCAGAAGTCTCCTGTAGTACTTAAAGAGTAACAGAAAACTTGGTTAGAGATGGAGAATTTATAGAGTCAGAACATTCCGTACAAATTGAGAAAAAACGAGAAAACAATTATCCAAATTTTGTAAATAATGTTCATAATTGTAATAATTATTGTACTATTAATATTCATTTCACTTAATATTAATCCATTTTTATAAATCATTGTTAGCTTAACGTTGTTGATGAAATAAAAAATTAAAGGTATCTCTTATGTTTGTAGTTTAAACTTAATGAATACAGGGTGGCATAAATTATTACCACCCAAGGGTGGTAAGTTGCCTTAAGCCCGTCGTCAAGGGCAATCGATACCTTTTTGGTAATTCTCACTTACGTCCTTCAAAACAGTGTCAAAATGGGTTGTTTACAATACAGGGAGGGGTAAAATTATATTTACACCTATATTGATCGTAGTTGTTGATATTTGTTACTGGCAGTTATATATAGCTTTCATATACATATTAATACTTATTGCTAAATATTGCGAACTACAAAAACATTTAAACAACTAATTAATTATCACCCGGGACCAAATTTGAACTTGAGTTTGTAAAATATTATACAAACTTTCAAGACATATTATTAACAACGTGAGCGAACAGCGCGGGCAATTATAAACTTTAAAGTTGCAATTGTCAACAGTCTGACTGACTTTTGCCTCCTACCTATTCCACTCTAATCATTGCTCTGCAGTTCATAGAAACGTAGCCTTTGGTTGTTCTACCGACATCCTAATCCTCAAACCTAATTCAAGAAGTACTGCTCACAGGAATGCATTATCTTGGTGTACACCCGCCAAAAATACTAAAGTCGAATCTACGATTCTAAGGCAAGTGATTTTAAAAGTTAAATAGATGCAGTGCATTAAATTCCTGAGTGAAATTAAGATAAACTAAGAATAAGAAATAATAATGAAATAACCAACGCTAACCATAAATTTGTTTTACCGAAGTGTCTTCTTCATTCAACGGGTTCATTGAAGACAAGTGCCGCCACCTCGAAACAGTGAACGATAGCTTAGTTTTGGCCGAAAAATGGATTACTGTAAGCATTGTATAATTTTTTTTATACAATGCTGTAAGTAAAGGAAGGTACAACGGTAATCGGCAATCCTGCAAAGAAGAAGAAAATGTACGGTAAAGAATTAAATTCAATTGATTTATATGATAAATATGAAACATCATAAATGACTAAGAGTCCGGTACGGTAAAGAATTAAATTCAACTGATTTATATGATAAATAAGAAACATCATGAATAAGTAAGAGATAATAATGGAGCAATACAATGGATTTGTATAAGATAAACTAATGGAAATCGTGGATCTAGAAACAGGAGGAAATGGTCTAGGTGACGAGTCTACGAAAAATAAAATGAATACGGAACAAGTACACAAATAATGAATTACTAAGAAGAAAGTAAGAGAAATACAAAAACTACGGAAAATGGTGGGAGACAGAACCTCAAATGTAAATAGTTGTATTATAATACCCAAGTGATCATAGAAAATTATATATACAAATCACTTAGGAGTTTAAATAAAATTAAGGGAACTAATAATAAGCTGTATATAGAAAAATAGACAGTGTATATAGGACAAAAAAGAAGGATAAGACAAAGCGTATTAATGTAAATAAGCGTAATATACAACCCAAATGTAATACTAAAATATATATA
>MU186279.1:0-37318 GCA_016904865.1 Pissodes strobi | reverse complement strand
ACAACTATCCACTTAGGAATACGGAGCATGGTTTTTATCTGCCAACCCCACGCTCAGAGTTAGTTAAAA
Source organism: Pissodes strobi (assembly GCA_016904865.1). NCBI lineage: Eukaryota > Metazoa > Arthropoda > Insecta > Coleoptera > Curculionidae > Pissodes > Pissodes strobi. The sequence goes on along the minus strand of MU186279.1, from coordinate 37,249 downwards.
GCTCTATACTGTACAATGCAAAAAATGCACAATAAATTATCTGCCATTTGAAATGAAGTCAATAACATCTTTTCCGGAATTTCGCAGAGCTTTGAGATCATACTTACTGTAGAGAGCCTTATACGCAGTAAACGACTTTTTTCTTAATACTTAATTTTGAGCATCTTATTGTTTGGTATTTAGTGTTCAGTATTTGATGTTTAAATGGTTAAATATTCTGATACTTAATATTTTATATAATATTTCAGAACATTTTCACCACGTACAAATTGCACAATTATATAAGGTTTTGCATAGTTTGGGTTTTCTTTTTCTTTTCATTGAATGTTTCTATTTGTGTTTAATATGTTTTGTACTCTAGCTCTAGCTTTGTCTATAAACTGTGAAGTTTTTTGACAATACAGCATCATTATTATTATTATAGACTTCAAATTATTTACATTTTGATCACGATCGGGTCTAACATGTTCTGTAAGTAAGGTATAAAACAACATAGTGCTGATTTGTTTTTTTTTTGAAAAATCTTAAGGCATTGAAGTTTTAACTATTTACAGAAAAAATAATGTGCAGTCTTTACACATCACCATAAGAATTATAATATCCTACTTTGTCCATCTTTTTAAGAAATTTAAAATCTTTTTACAAAAGGATGAATTTAAAACCAAGCGTTTAAAAAAATCTTTTGACTTGTATACGTCGCTCGCCAATGATTTCATTGTACTTAATAATTGGTTTTCTGGTTTCCGACTTAGAGCGATATTTTTTTGGTCCTTTTGATAGATCATGTTCATTTGAAAACATGTTTTGTGTTTTTCTGGGTACTCGATACTCGAGATCATGCAGTTTTTAAAAAGTAATTTGTGTTTGAAAAATAGCTTTTTCAGTTCGAGCCAAACAGAATTTCAAAAGTTGTGGAAGCTATAAAAAGTTCAATAAACTGTGAAGAAAAAGAAAAGTAAAAAGTTAAAAAATTAGATCAAAAAATAAAATATATTTGTAAAAAAATTCTACATCTCGGCGAAAAATTATTATATTAGGCATAAGTTCTTAGAAAGCAGTAATGACTGGCTGCAAACTGAAAGACGAATCGTTATAGGCAAGAATAAGATGAAAAGATATGTGAGTGGAAGTGTTGAATAAAAATTTTTGTAAATACTAAAATACATTTTTCCGAGTTATCATAACGTATTAAAAGAAAAAAATGCTGTTCTCCAGGGACAAATCAAATTAAAATTACCGAATCTTCTGCTGATCAGGTTGAACTGCAAGCATTGCTCGATCATACAGACGAAAGAGTGATAAAGCTCCAACAAGACGTGATCCAAATAGAAAACTTAACCTTGAAAAGAAAAGGGAGTTTTGACGGCAGTACTGGCCACAGCAAGTACAACCAAACAACTTCCGATGGCAATCTATTTGTTACATTTATTCCCCTACAACATTTAGCAACATCTAACTCTGGATATTCTGCCGTTATTTGGAAAAATCCTCGTCCTTCCAGTAACATGTATTTTTGCTGCATTTTAATGTGTTAGTTTAGTTTAACTATGATTTCTTTTGCTTATTATGGCATTTCTATATATTTTTTAGATATTGCCAACACAGTTCAGTTTTAAAAAGAGGCAAAATATTTAATAATGAATGAGGAACACTAATTTTGGAAACTTTTTATTTCATTATTGATTGTAATTAAGAGTTCGCTTTCAGTTCAGTTCTCTTTATATTTTTATATTATGACGCTGGTAAATATAAATATTGTTTACAAATTAGCATATCTATATTAGTAGGTACGAACTTGTTAAATCTTCTCAAAGGTAAATTTATTCAAATATTAATTAAAGATTGTTTATTAATATGGACATCTTCGACGTAGGGATATATGGGCTGTGAACCACAGTTCCATGGTAGAGCGCGCCTAATGTTCTTGACACAAACGTCAAAATAGAACAAATATTAACAATTTCCACACTATGTTCTAGAGAAAAGAGGTTTTTCTAATAAAAAATCAGTCCCATACATTCTTAAATTTAAACATTAGCGAACTTAGATTTTCGCGTAAGTTATGATCAAAAATCTCCTATTACTACCCATGTCATATAAAATAACGCTCGATTTAAAATAGATGAAATGAAGCATTAAAAATGTAACAAGCATCATAACTCAGGTCAGTTCAATGAAGTGAGGCTGTAAATTATACCTTGGCAAACCTAAAGGCATTACGTTTTACTGACACTTCGATGATAAACTGCCTTCCCCTGCTAATAACGTCACGTAAACTATAAGAAAAGTGTTGTTAGACAACCGTACATTGGCGTACAATAATTATTTTATTTTAAATTAACTGTAATGTAAATTCTTAGAATAAAAAATATGCTCACATGTATGAATTTAAGATTATTGAAAAATGCTGCCTGAGGCTATACATACAGTCTATTTTCATTATTTTTTATAAATTTTAACAATAGATCAAAAGTTAAGTATCTAGTTCATAATTTTAATTTTCGTTTTGTTCATATACAAAAAGCAATATATATATTGAACAAACTTTGACGGTTGAAGCAAACTAAATTAAAAATAAACCAGATGATCTAGTATTCAAAGACGTGTAGTTTTGCCAGCTTTGAGATGGATATTTCATTAATCTGATGAGAGACTGAGAATTGAAACAAGATACTACAACTCCCTTATAAAAAGTTTTTCTAGACGATATATATAATTAATGTAGAAGCAAAGCAGAGAACAAATAATATCGAGTAGATCCGCTCAGCAAAAATCATTTGATGTTTTTGCATCAAACGCAAAAGCCGCAGCACGGTAAAAAATAAGTTTGTAGTCTACCTGCAGCAGCGAGCAGTCTGTGGTGAGAGATTCAAAAAGTATTCACTGATGCGCTTTCCTTGGTTATTTTAAGACAACGCAACGCGAAAGTACACAATCTCAGGGCGTTTGCACACTCTCTGTCCCTCGTAGCAGGGACATCGTGGGCCATGAACCATATTGATCCGGGTTCGCCCCGTCGCCAAACGCTGTCGGCGAAATTGGAAATTTGTCTCCAGTGAATCTACCGTATACTTATTTATAACGTGATCAAAGTTGTATTTACCACACCAACCTAGCAGTAGATCAATAGATTTGATTATTTTTGAGTTGTTTGTTTTTGTGTTAATTCTTGGCCCGCTAAATGTTGTAATTATCCCAGGACATCTGTTTCCCTCTAACTACAACCTACAAATATTCAAAAATCGTGTCAATCAACATCTTCGCACACACACCGCTCATCGAGTGCCATAGGATCTACCTTTAGTGTGTGTGCCACTGCCATAAAAAAATGTAGAATATCCTATACAAATTTTTAACTGTGACTGACTGTTAAAAATTAGAATTTGTGCATCTTTGTCAGGCTATGGGATTTAAACGAATCTGAAATATGTACTTCCCGTAAAAGCGGAAGACAATGGGTTATGAGAACATAAGATAGGAAAGTGCAAACTTTTTCGCTTTAAGTTAAGCTGATTAGAGTCTACAGCCTGCTAAGGTTGCAAATATGTCAATTTCAAAAACAGTGTATGTAAGTAAGTTGCCACGGGATGTGGCCCATCAAATCCCATCGTCCTCCCCCAGACTGCAGAACACCGAAGTACAAGGTCTGGTGCTGATCAATGACAGTTTGTGACAAGAGGGGCTGCATTGTATTAGCAGGCAGGAACGTCAAACTGGTGAGAGCAGTTTGAATACGGGGAGTGACGCCCCCGCCATTCCGAGTTGCCACGGGATGTGGCCCATCAAATCCCATCGTCCTCCCCCAGGCTGGAGAACACCGAAGTACAAAGTCTGGAGCTGATCAATAACAGTTTGTGACAAGAGGGGCTGCATTGTATTGTCTGGCAGGACCGTCAAACTAGTGAGAGCAGTTTGATTACGGGGAGTGACGCCCCCGCCATTCCGAGTTGCCACGGGATGTGGCCCATCAAATCCCATCGTCCTCCTCCAGACTGGAGAACACCAAAGTACAAAGTCTGGAGCTGATCACTGGGAAGTGATCCAACGAACCCCATTTTTACCCCTGTCAGACTAGGGACCACCAAAGGAATGAGTCTGAGGTCGATGCTTCCAGTGTAAGCGGCCCTAGGTGGTAGATGCATACGCCTACTCGCATCATCCGGTGAAAGACCACCCCACCAGAACTGGGAAGCGCTAAGTGCTTTTCCCAAATCACGTTCCGCTTCCGCGCTGGTTGTCCCGGGTTCCACAGTAGGAATATATGGACATGATGGTGCTTCCAGGATCAAAATATTCCGGAGGTAAACTCCCCGGCCATTCGGATCTCCGGGTGCTGGGTGGCCCTGGGAGCCCTTCATTCCGCATTTCACAGACAGCAAAGATACCGAACCAATTTAGAATAGATTTATGCAACATAAGAGGCCTAAACACAAACATAAATTCGGTACACCATCATCTACAAGTAAATAGACCACACATACTAGCCCTTACAGAAACACAAGTATGTTCTACAACAACAACAGTGAACTACCCCTATCCTGGTTACGACTTACCTATCCGATTTAAACATAAGTTCGGAATATGTCTTTTTGTCAGAAGCGACCTTTAATGTCACCGCGAGGAAACACTCGAACCGAACAACCTTAACGTCATGTGGCTCAAGTTCACCGCCAAGGGATTTACCAAGTTTACATGTTGTCTCTATCGCCCTCCGAGTGATAGAGCCTACCAAAGCTTTTTTTCAACATTAGCTACCACTTTTGACTCAATACAGGTCGATCACCCCAGTTCAGAAATAATCGTTCTGGGAGACTTCAATGCCCACAACACCAACTGTATCAAACATCACAACAAGACCGACAATGAAGGTAGAGAAGCTGAAGCATTTGCCATCAGCTGCGGGCTTACTCAACTTGTAGACGAACCAACTCGAATCTCAGAGAGGGGCGAATTCGCCGCCCTCCTGGACCTTTTTCTAACCACCAATCCTGATCAGTACACAATTACAGTTGATCCGCCATTAGGTACTTCCGACCACAAATTTATTACAACGGTTTGTGAATTGCCACTCATACAGAAGGATCCGCCATTGCCTCGCAAAATCTGGCATTACAATTCTGCAAACTGGGATGATCTAAGGGAGTTCTACCTAGATTTTCCTTGGCTCGACGTCTGCTTTGGCACTGACGACCCGTCAGTCTGCTGCGAAGAGATCACGTAAGTAATCTCCTCAGGAATGGAAGCATACATCCCAAATTCCATCAAGTTACCATCAAAAGGAAAGCCCTGGTTCGACAGAAGATGCGAAAGAGCTGTAGGTAGGAAACAGCAAGCTTACAAGTACCGGCAGCAAAATCAGACCGCTGAAAATCGCAATTATTTTGTTGAAGCGAGAAACGAATGCAAACGTGTGATCGATGAAACTAAGGACAAACACAATCAAAGGATCAGGAATAAACTTTTGCAATGCCCCAGTGGCTCCAGGAATACTGCAAAGGCAGTAAGTAACAACTTTACAAAAACGTCTCTCCAACCTTTGACAGACGAACGTGGCATCACGGCGACTACATCATCACGGCGACTACATCCAAGGAAAAAGCAAACATGCTCGCCAAAATGTTTTCATCGCACTCTACCTTAGACGCCCCCAAGGCAAGACTCTCCTCAACATATCGAACATCAACACTGCCATGGCAGAAGTCAAGTTTCATCACCGTGATATTCGCAAAATACTTAAAGAACTAGATACGCAAAAGGCATCAGGACCGGACGGAATACCTGCCATCGTGCTAAAGAACTGCGCCAACGAACTAACACCCGTTTTTTCCAGGCTTTTTTCTCTGTCTTATGGAAAAGGGGTAGGGGTGTACCCATCTTCTTGGAAAGTCGCTCGAGTTCAACCTGTTCCAAAAAAAGGCAAGAAAACCACGCCCTCAAACTATCGCCCAATTGCCTTGCTTCCAATAATCTCCGTGTAGTCAATCAGCAACTACTCAAGTACTTCGAGCACAACAGAATAATCAGCGATAATCAATACGGCTTTCGCAAAGAGAGATCGACAGGAGATATATTGACCTATGTCACTCATATATGGAGTAGGGCAATTGAGAACTACGGAGAGGCTCGAGCGATTGCGTTAGATATTTCAAAGGCATTCGACAGAGTTTGGCATGACGGACTGCTCAACAAACTGCCGTCCTTCGGACTGCCAGCCTCTCTCTGCAGCTGGCTTGCCAGTTTCCTTAAGAACCGATCTCTGCACGTTGCAGTTGATGGACACATCTCGGACACATTCACCATCAATGCGGGCGTGCCTCAGGGCGCAATACTTTTACCAACTCTGTTCCTCATCTATATTAATGACCTGCTGGTCGAAAAGAATAATCCTGTTTACAGTTTTGCAGATGACAGTACCCTTGTCTCCCACTTTAGATCAGAAAAACCCTTACCAGCGACTGAGACTCATCACCGCAGACAGGAGCAGATTACGGCAATAAATCAAGACCAGGAGAAAGTTCAAACTTGGGGCGACCGAAATTTGGTCCAGTTCAATGCAGCAAAGACCCAAGCAGCAACGTTTACCAAGAGGGCCAATACAGCGGGCCCCGACATCGTTATGGCAGGATCGACCATTCCTTCATCCTCGTCAATCGGACTGCTGGGTGTCTCGGTCAACAGCAATATGTCCTGGCATGACCACGTTGCTAACATCGCAAAATCAGCCTCCCAGAAGCTTGGTGCGCTTGGTTGCTCTTGCTCTACAAAGCGCAAATAAGACCGTGCTTAGAATATTGCTCACATATCTGGGGTGCCGCACCAAAGCACACCCTAATGCTGCTGGATTCCATTCAGAAGAAGGATGTGCGTCTCGTCGGCGACCCGGAGTTGACCCCGAATCTGGATAGTCTGGAACACCGCAGACATGTGGCCGACATGTCTCTGTTTTACAGATACTTTCACTGCAGATGTTCCCAGGATTTGGCCCGCCTCATCCCACCCCTGGCAACTCATGTCAGACGGTCATGACAGACGGCAAGAGCGCACCGGTTCGTCGTACAACTGGAAACACCTAGAACATCGCTTTACAAGAACTCCTTTATCTGGCGCACTGCATCTTTGTGGAACTCACTCCCAGGACATCTGTTTCCCACTAATTACAACCTACAACTATTCAAGAACCGTGTCAATCAACATCTCCGCACACACACCCCTCGTCGAGCGCCATAGGATCTCCCTTTAGTGTGTGTGCCACTGACATAAAAAGAAATGAAATATAGAGTGTTCCATTTGAAAAACATAACATATGTCATAATTTGACAATTACGACTCTCGTTTGTTTTTCACGGTATTTTTAAACGAATAAGTGAAAAAACCTGCATCTTTTGTATTTAACATTTTTTGTTGCACTTATAATTACCTCGGTAAAAATATAATAAACCCTGTACACTAAATTGATTTTGTTATGCATACATTGGAAAAGTTAGGTTTAAAACGGTTAAATCATTGCATAAAAATATGTTATTTCATTTTAAAATATAGGAAAAATTAATTGAGCAATATGCAATCTAATAAATATTCAATGATTTTAAAAAGGATCTAAACATAAGATATATTTTTTACGAAAAAATTCTACGTCATAATTTAAAATCTATTAAGTAAATCTGTCTAACCCTTCTAGTCAGTGGTGACGCAATTTAAAAGTAATGCAAATGCCATCGGGAAAAGTTTTTCATCTTCAAGTTTTCCACCACTATTGCGCGAAGACAATTCCGTTGCAGTGACTGTAAAGGAAAAGGCAGACTTGTTTGCCTCAATGTTTACATGAAATTCCACCCTTGATGCAAAAGGAAAGACTCCACCAATGTTGCCTAGGATCGCCACAACAATGCCAGAAATCGTTTTCAAGCAAAAAAGATAAGAGGGTTACTTCGTCGTCTTGACTGCTCAAAGGCCGCTGAACTGGATGGAATTCCCCCCATTGTTCTCAAACTGTGCGCACTGGAGCTGACACCTATTCTAACTAAACTATATACCTCATGCTACAATAGAGGTATTTTCCCAGCCCTCTGGAAGCGCGCTAGAGTGCAACCTGTACCTAAGAAGGGAAAAAAAAATATTGTCAGTAACTACTGTCCAATATCTTTAACCACAGTAGTGGCCAAGGTAATGTTGAACAGAACAACATAATATCTGATAGGCAATATGGATTTAGAGCGAAGCGCTCAACAGGAGATCTGATGTCCTATGTAACACACATCTGGAATTCAACCCTGAAAAAACACGGAGAGTCCCGAGTCGTTGCTCTTGACATCTCCAAAGCCTTCAACCGGATGTGGCACCAATCACTCCTGGACAAACTCTCAGCTTATAGCTTTCCACCGGGTCTACATACACTATTGTTTAGTTTTTTGGATAAAAGGAGTATTCAGGTCGCTATCGATGGTGTCTCGTCCGAGGCATTTGCCATCAATGCTGGTGTTCCGCAAGGTTCGGTTTTGTATCCAACTTTGTTCTTGCTGCACATAAATGACCTACTAAAGCTTACTGAAAACGCCATTTACAGCTATGCAGACGATAGCAGTCTTGTATCATTCTTTTCTTCTGACAAACCATTATCATCGGCCACTCTGGGACAACTAAGAAGACAACAGACTGACTCAATCAATCGAGACTTTAACACAATTCTTGAATGGGCATCCAACAATCTTGTAACCTTCAATGCCAAAAAGACACAGACTGCTATGTTCTCCCAGAGAAAAACTAAGGGAAACTACCTTGACATCATTATGGAGGGGGGAATCCTTTCTGCATCCTCCAATCTTTCGCTTCTTGAAACAACCGCAAGCACTAACTTTTCATGGGATGAGCATATCCGAGGTCTCGCCAAGTGTGCCTCTCAAAAACTGGGTGTACTTTTCCGCGCCAAAATATACTTCAGCTCCCATCAGCTGCTTACACTCTCTAAAGCGCAAATCAGACCTATTCTAGAGTATTGCTCTAACATTTGGAGTTCTGCTCCCAAACATACTCTAGCGCTCTTAGACTCCATCCAGAACCGAGCTGTTAGACTTATTAACGACGAAACACTGACTCGTTCCCTTCACACCTTGGAACATAGGCGGATGGTGGGTGATCTCTCCATTTTTTACCGATATTATCACGGAAGGTGTTCGACCGAACTGACAACTCTGATTCCCTCCAGTGCCAGCTTTGTTCGTTCCACACGACGAGCTAGAAGCTCTCAGCCATATGCTCTTCAACAGAGCACACCCAGAATCAGCCGCTACCAAAATTCTTTCTTCTGGCGTGTGACGAGCATCTGGAACTCCTTACCCACCGAATTGTTCTCTGTTAGCTACAGTCTAAACATCTTTAACCCGGCGTTGGTAAGGTGAAAATATCTTTAATTATTAGGAAGGTGGGGTTTACTAAACCCCATGACGTATTTTTTTTTAAATATATAGATGCTTAATTTTTACTATATTAGTTTGTTTTTGTAATCTTTAAACCTTTAACTTGTACAAAAAAAACTATATAATTGTTAACATAATTTATTTCAAAAAGTTATTACAATTTTTTAATTATTGTGAAAATCGTAAATAAAAAAAATATATAACCTTATTTTTTCACCAAAAGGAGGAAAAACTTAAAACATTGCAAATAAAATAGAAATAACAGAGATTCTAGCAAAAAAAAACACCTCATTAATGATAATAAATTTTTTTTACTCAGTCGCTGAATTTACGCAACTTTCGCACAAAGGTATCGTATGTTCCAAGCATATATACGACTCACATGCATAGCAACAGTATTTAGTTTTCCTATCACTCTTTCTAGGAGATACAGAACAACGAGCAATGGGTCTAGGCCGTTTTTGGGTTGGCTCTGATTCAGATTTTGATTTTGCGGCGTAGCTCACGCGATATTCTTGGATTACCTCTCCGACGTCTTACATGGTCCTCTAAAAGTTGCAATCCTAACATTTTAATAATTTTGCGTCTGGGTGTTTTAAAATCCGTATTGTTTTCTCTAAAAATGACTTGGGCATTTATTGCAGCTGTATTGAGCACAGAAAAGAATACAGTGAGTGGCCATCTTCTAGAGTTTCTTGAAACATTATAACTTGCAGATAGTTCATCCACTACGTCTACGCCGCATTTGGTAAAATTATAAAAGCTAATAACTTCTGGCAATTTTTTATCAGATTCATTATCGATTTTGTCATCATGATGAAGAGTTGATAACATCAAAACAACTTTGTTTTTCTTTGGCGTATATGCTAAAATAGTAAGGTCCTTTTGGAATCCAAAAATTGTTGATTTCGGTTCTTTATTTTTTACATTCAAAAATTCAGATGGAATACAGCGTTTATTCTTCCGAACAGTGCCCACTGATGTTAATTTATGCTTTTCTAGAAGAGTCATCATCAAGTCTGAGCTTGTGTACCAGTTATCAAAAGTAATATTTCTGTGAGTTCCCGATACAGGTTCTATAAGCCGCTCCACAATAGCCGAAGGAGTATTAGGGAGGTCATGTGGGCCTTCAGGTTGCTTTCCTGGGTAAATTTTTAAGTTAACCACATAATATGAACGTGCGTCTACTAGGGATTGCACCTTTATCCCATATTTCGCGGGTTTGTTCGGCATGTATTGCTTGAAAGAGCACCTGCCTCTAAAAGACTCTAGTTTTTCATCGATTGTCAGGTATTGTGATGGTGAATAAGCCGCTTTGCAGTTCGCAACAAACTCGTCGAATATTCCTCTAATCGGCGCTAACTTGTCAATTTTTGACCTTTCTACGCGATTTAGAATATTGTCAAAACGCAAGCAACATAACAAAAATTTAAATCGTTTTAGAGTCATTGTAGTCCTAAAGATGTCAGTGCCAGTACCATCCGTCTGCCATAAATCATTTAGGTTTTGCCGGTTTGATCTAAAAAGTCCCGCTAGATAAAGCAATCCTATAACTGCTTTTATCTCAGTTTTATTAGTTGGTTTGACAGAAAATTTATCTTTATAGTTTACAGCCTTTTCAGCTATTTTGATATTAGTATAATTGGCAATATCATCCAGCATTCTATTGGTAATAAATTGGTTTCAGCATTCGTACTCAGTTTTACACTGAGTCGCAACAGCTTTGACACAAGGTAGGTGACTAACAATATTCTCTTTTCTAGTACGAACACATTTATTTGGCACTGTCTTACTCCACCTCGTTCCGTCCTTAGCAATAAAAAATCTTTCTATTCTTCGTCCACGTGCTTCTCTCATATGTTCTTCGTTTCCAGTAGTACTTGATAAAGTTTGATTTTCTAAGTCTAAGTTTTGCCCTTCTAAAATTTCTTCCTGTAAGTTTTGTTCAACTTCATGTTCATTATCTTCTAACACTTCGTTTTCAATATTTCCTACAACTTCCTGTTCATCATCTTCTAAAATTTCTTGTTCGGTGTCAGTGCTGTGGTCACTTTCACTTACATGATCTATCTCGTCATCACTCTCCGATTCAACAACTTCGTCGTCTGAAGGAACATCTCTCCATAGAGCTAACAACTTCTTCTGCTCCTCCTCATAGCTCCCCATTTTTTTCTAAAAAAAAAGTAATTATTAGTGTTTATTTTCCAAAGAATTGCAGAAAATCACCACTTACTAGCTTGGAATTAATCTGGCTAAACTACAAAACAGCTTGAAATAATCTGACCAAACTACAAACACAATTAGTAAGGTGTGGTGTGACCGACCCAAAGCGACTTTGCGTGCTTCTAACGTGAACCGCTGGCCAAGTTCAACTGAAGTCAAGCGCTCATAAGACACATTTGAGTGTTTTAGGAAGGTAGGGGTATGCCTGACCGCGTACAAAACGGTTTTACCACGTTGCCAGTGCTACAAACATCGTTGGCGTTTCTCACACCCCACCTACCTAATGCCGGGTTAAGAAAAGAGCCCATCGGTATCTTTCCTCCTCGCCCTTTTCACTTGCAGTGCCCATTAGGGTATTATAGGCAACGCCTTTGCAAGTGGACTGAAAAAAAAATATTTGATATTATTTTCAACATAAAATAAAAACAATAATAATTTTAATAAAATTTTGCAAGCAGCAAAAAATGTAATAATGGCGTTTTTAAGAACTATTACATTAGAAATTACAAAAAACGAAAGTTATATGCGATTAAACCATAATTTCAAAAGGATTAAAAAAAGGATAAATTTGAGTTGCCCGCTTTTGCTAAGTACCTGTATAATTCAAAATATTTTTAAATATGCATCTTTGATAACCAAAAAAGTTTTGCTCTTAAAGTTTTTTTCATCTCTACTAGCTAACAAGATTTCGAAGAATTACACACTAAATGAACACCCGGCATAATTATGCATAGAAAGATTTTCGATTATATTTCATGTCTTCAAATATACAGAAAGATCCTAAATGGGACTTTGTCTTTACGTGAGGAAATGAAAAATGTATCTCTTAATATCTAAACATTTTTCAGAAAAATCAGAGTGATGAGAAACTTTAATTTTTGATTAGGGGTGTCTAGAAAACACTGTTTTAGTAAATATGTTCTATATTGTTGTGGAGGATTCATTTTTACCTTGAAATTTATTACCTTTGGCTCCACAAATGATTACGCTTATTTTGAATTGGTATAGAGCCTCTTCGGCTCTGGCTCCAGGATGTAAACTGCACAAGTGCTAGTTTAGTGACCCTAATGAATTACCTAACTATCTTCTACGTTCCGATAGTCAAGTCTGCTATCGTTATCAAGAAAGAAAGAAATTAAAAATGAAAATGGTTAGCAAATACAATAAAACAGTAAAAAGCTCTTGCAGATTGTCAAGCTTTGAACTGACTTTGACAAGATGACAATTATAATGCCATATTTAATTACTGGTAACTGGTCTTTAGTGTGATATTGAGGTGTTATTTGGTAAATTAATTTGTTTTTGAAGTTTTATATATCTATAATTTGGTGTTATTCGCTTAGGAAGAATTTAATGATTTTTGTTGAAAGGATTAGTTAATTTTTAAGTGTCCCTTATCAACTTCAGTTTTTAGCAAAGGTAACCAAGTGCTATTAAAACTAACAGAAGTTGAAGCAACACATTCATCTTTATTTAATAAAATTAAAGCACTTTCTTTAATTTTAACGTTTTTTAGATGAACGCTCCTTTGCTAAAATACTTGAAGCGTTCCATTGTATTCTGTGATTGTTATCAAATGCATGTTGACAAATTTGTGATTTGTGGAATTGTGCATTTCTAATATAAGTTTGGTGTTCTTTTATACGTTTTGATAATGGTCTACAGGTCTCACTTATATAAAATTTATTACATTCACATGGTATTTTATAGATAACATTTTTAGTAGTTTCATTTTCATTAAGTGGTTTTGTTTTTGTTAGTTTGGATCTAAGGGTGTTTTCTGTTTTGAAAATGGTACGAATGTTAAATTTATTATCTATTCGTTTTATTTTGTCTGATAAACCAGGAATATAAGGAATAAAGAGGTTCGTAATAGGTCTATTTTGATTTTGTCTGATATTTGGTTGTTCAAATTCTATAATGCATTTTTGAATGAAATCAATAGGATAGTTATTATTAATCAAAACATTACTCAAAAATTCATTTTCTGTGTTGAAATTTTGATTATTACAAATTATTTTCATTCGATCATATAGACTTTTTACGACCCCCTTTTTGACCATTATTGGGTGATTTGAATTAAAAGTTAAATATCTGTTTGTATGTGTAGGTTTTCTGTATATTTTTGTTTCGAAACTATTCAAGTCTTTTTTTATAAGAATGTCAAGAAATGGAAGTTGTTCGTTAATTTCTCTTTCTATAGTGAATTTGATTGTGGGTTCTTTGGTGTTAATATGATTTAGAAAATCGTTAAAAAAATGTTCGTTATATGGATAAATTGAAAAAATTTTATCTATATAACGCCACCAAATTAAAGGTTTATATTAATAATTTTCTACAAAATTTAATTCAAAATTTTCCATAAAAATATTACTTAATAAAGGTGATAAAGGCGAACCCATAGCCATACCATTGTTTTGTTGATAGTAATTGGTATTGTATTGAAAATAAGTAGTTTTTACGCAAAAAGTAAGTAATTCGAGTATTGTGACAATATTAAGTTTTGTACGTTCGCCAAGGTTAGTATCATTTGCTAATTTATTTCTTACAATATTTAAAGTTTTAGCAACAGGTACGTTGGTAAATAGACTAGCAACACCAAAACTTACCAGAGTATCGTTAGGATTTAAATTAATTTGTGATAGTTTCTCTAAAAGATGTTGTGAGTTTCTTATATATGAGTTAGTGTTGTTAGCAAGTGGATTAAGAATGTTGAGTAGATATTTAGCAATGGTGTGTGTTACAGGAGTGAAATCCACTGGCGGTGGTTGGGGGCTAGTCCCTAACTCCTACAACTACTTGGCTGACCCCAATTAAGGCTTTGGCGCTAGCTCTGAACCTACATGCGGTCTGCATCACTTTGACAAAAGGTCTCAAATTAGCGGTATGAAACTGGAGAAACTCCCTAGGCTAGTGAAAAACTGGGTGGAGGATTGACCCTAGTTAAATTATAAATAATTTTAACTATCTATATAGAAACACTAAAAGGCGTAACCTCACCCTACGTAAAATACTTTTACGAGACGGTATTGCCGATAATACGAGAATATATAAATAGCAATGTATTTGTCAATTTATTTCATGTTTAATTAATAAGGATATTAGACCTTTTCGAAATTACCACGACAATCTTTCGGCTTTTAAAAACTTTTCTTTTCCCTTCCTACACGTGCATCGCTTCGAAGAGAGAAACCACGTCAGTTACCAAAAATATCTTAGACCTCCGCCAAGAGAACGTTCGAAAATGCGGGACGACCACGAACCCTTCGGAACTGAATTCGTCGATACCTTATCACGGGCCGATTTGGCTATCGTATATCGAAGTAAAAAGTGCGTTTAAACTCTCCGCCGTCCCTAGAGTTTCAAGCGCAATTATATTTGTTAGCGTAACTCTGGTCGAAGCATAGACATATAACTAAAGTATATGCCGATGGGTCGAAGGAATTAAGTATAAAATTCGCGTCGCTAAACAGACATCAATTTTGGATGGGTTGAATTTGGTGCGTAAGAACCCAAGGTTAAGGTTTGTGGTTTGTTGCGTATCTGGTTCCGGATAGCGTCATTGTCAAGAATCTTCGATGTCGCGCGCAAATGATGGGTTTTAACATTAACGCGTACTGCTTTTGGATTGGGTGTCGAGTCTAGCATCGCGCGCAATTACGTGATTACGGTAGGGTTAATTTGGAATTTTTTATTAAATGAAGTGGTTGAACGACAATGCCCTTTTGGCAACTCCGAGTAGTTTTTCATGGTAGATGCGGATACATCGAAATCCCAGGTTTCTATTGTCTAAATTCCTTGGATGAATTATTAGGAGGAACATGTGACTTGTCAAGCCATGTATTCATTGGTAGATCGAGATTTTCGAAGTGAGGATTCTCGTAGGTTTCCTCCTTGAGTTTCCGATTTTTGACTGGCGCCACTCTACGTCAACTTGTCTTTGGGCCAGCAGATTTTGGTGCCGGTTGGAATTAATTTTAATTTTACATTTTGTGGGATTCTCTAACCGGGCCGTTTTTATAGTTTCAGGTCATATCTGTGCCTTATCTTTTATTAAGTGTTTGGTGTCTGAAACTGCCCTTTGTAGGATCTGAATGCTGCTTTAGTTAGGTGAGTGGTCCTGATTTTTTTTGCATCTTTTTTCTGTGAACGCCATCATTTTAACATTTTATGACGCACGTGGGTGGATTTTTTAATTCCCTTTTTAATCACTTACAGAGGCCTTCTCGTTCAACTGTGAGGCTATCTAGCTACCCCCTATACAGGTAAATTATTGTTTTTCTAATTCTGATTTAACTTTTCCTTGATGGTTGATTTTGATTACCGAGTTATAATGCTCTTTAATTAAGAGTTACATGTGGAACCTTGAATATGTTGATGTTTCACAGGGTGCTATCCACGGGTATTGCTATCGACGGGTACTATTGACGGATATTGCTATCGACGGGTGTCGCTAACGACAGGTTTTCCCTTGGCTACGCCTAACTAGTCGAGCTACCTATAGAGTCTTGCTGTCCATCACCTGTCAAGGAAGTCTCTTCCTCCTGTGTGCAGTTCTTTTCTGGAAGCTACTCTGAGGAGCTACTCATTAACCGAGTGAGATCTTTTTTTATATATTTTGTGACAATTGCGGGTAATTAGCCTACGAACCCTTATTTTTTTTGCTTTGTTCTCGACCAAAATTTAACTTTTCATCCTTAACTAAGGTAAAATTTCTTTTATTCTTAATTTTTTTAATTGAACCTTAAATATTGGGCCAATCTTGTCTAGCCAAAGACGCCTGATTTTATTTGATTGAATTCTAAAATCCAGTTAAATTCGTTTAACCTAGAACCAGTCCGATTTTGGATTGAATTTTGAACTTTTAATTGACTGACGCAATAACTTGTAAGTAGAACTATTTTTTTATTCTCAATTTTTCACGGTTTCTGGCTTACTTAAGATACCTCTATCAGATAACTACTATTGTTGTTACGGCCTAGTAGACTTTGCGTTATTCTTTAATTTTTATTATTCGTTGATATTTTTTTTTTCAAACAAACCGTTCATTAGCTTTGTCCTACCGGTAACTTGACCGGGAAGTACTTACGTTTAAATTTAACATACGGTTAAATTCTATAAATGATTGATTGTTACAATGACGCCAGGTCGAACTAGATATTTTCATTTCACGGCTATTACCAACGTACCATAACTGATAACCAAATATACATAGTTAGTTAGTAATACGGCTTTTGTAACAAATCATGATTTGACGTCCATTAATTAACCGTTGATTTATTTTTATTTGAGTTACTTGAATTTTCCAATAACGAGTAGTTATTTGCAGTATCGCATTGTTTAGGTAAAGCATGTGATTCACTCCATTAAGTAACCGAGTAAAGCCTACTGTTTCTCTTCAAAGTCTAGTTGCTATAATAAAAATTAATTTGCCAGAATTACTGGTCAATTTATCATCTCTTTTTAATCAGCTATGATATATATTTTTTTAATAGCAATAAACTAACTTTCCATTTATCGTATTCACCTGTTTTCATTTAGTTATTTAATTTCCTAAACTTACCTTAAGTGGTAACGTTCCAGAGGAGAAAGTCGCAAGAAGTGGTAAGTATCTGATTTTTATTTCTTGCGCTCAATAATTGAAACGTCCTAGATTTGCTGATTTTACCTTTATTGCTATCGTTCATTACTGACTTTGATTTTTGATTAATATTTGAGTATTTATTTTATTTTTCGATTGTTGATACTGATAAATTTCTGGCATTCAAATCTGATCTGATTCCTAACTTATTTTTGTTATTTCCTTTTGTCGTGCGAAGCTTAAATCTTTACGAACTCCAATCACAACTT
Source organism: Pissodes strobi (assembly GCA_016904865.1). NCBI lineage: Eukaryota > Metazoa > Arthropoda > Insecta > Coleoptera > Curculionidae > Pissodes > Pissodes strobi. The sequence goes on along the minus strand of MU186279.1, from coordinate 19,763 downwards.
GGAAATTTTCTGTTTTTTTTTTATCCATCATAAGAGCAGTGGCGCCATATAAAAGCCCACCCTGCTCTCCGATATTTGAGCTCGGGCCAAAGTTGTACGCTTTCGCGACAGTTCTTACAGAATTATGCTTCCTTTAGTGATCAATTCTATTCACTGCCAGTTTCTCTAATTCTGGAGTGAAGGTATTGCGCCTAGAAAAATTGGAATTAGAAAGCAGAAAAGGCGTAACAACCGGTTGGGTTCGTTCCAATATTCCAAGGTATGAATTAGTTAATGTTTGAAATTTTAAGTCATTCATTCTAAGTTCAGAATAGATATGTTAAGTTCCAATGTAAGATAACGATAATTTCAACCACTTAAATTTACCAGTGAAAGGGAAGAAACTGTATCACTGAGTTTGGAGCATTTACAACGCTACATTTTAAAGATTACTGGGGCAAATACGTCCAAATTAATTTCTCTGAAATATTAGATAGCTTATTTTCCGCGCACTAATTACAAAACTTTTTAATAAGCTCTCTCATATAATTTCTTCAACTTTTGATGAATCAACGTACGTAGTGCAGCTTGTGCTTAATTTTATATATCAGAAGCACTAGAATCTACTTATAATCACAGATTTTCTGCTTTAAAATAAATTAATATTTTTAGACAACGCATCTGACAACTTGAAACTATCATCAAAGTTTGATGTTTGTACAGATACAAACCAAGAAAGAGACGTTTAACTAGATCCAAAAAATTTTCCGATGTATTATTTTTTTTATCCCACGCATATTCCCGTCTCAATATCTTTGTCTATCGTCATCGAAGATGAAGGCCGGTGGTGCCAGGATCGCTAAAATTCAAGTTGCCACTCTATGGCGAACTTCGTAAAGCCGACTGCGCTACGTTAATTATTTGCTGCTATTGTCTATCTCTATGTACATGAGAAAGATCCTAGATATAATCGGATTATCTTGTACTCAATTTAACAACAGCGCTATTTTACGTCTACCGCCAGAGGGCATAGACGAAGACAAACGCAAACATCTGCTTGCACTGCCAGTATTTTTTTTATTATAGTTGTGTTCCTGAAATATTTTTATTTTATTATATCGTGTGTAGATTGTACGATTTATAGACTTTAGGAAGGTAGAACTTAAAGTGATAATAAGGTGGAAAGGAAATAGCAAGTATTAAAGTATTTTTACTTTTGCCAATATTGTGGTGAAAATTCAACCTCTTTAAATTGTTGTATTAACCCAGGTAACGCTAAAACTTCTTTTTTCGAAATATTTATCCAAATTTCAAATTTTTGGTCCTGGGATAACCAAAAATTGATATTTTAAGTAATATTTGGATTTTAATCTTAGGTTTTTTTAAACGGTTTTCTTTTAAAGGAAGGGTGGCGAAAACACTACTATTTTAAACTAAAATTAAAAATAAACAAATTTTAAAGATAAGGTTTATTATGTCATAACTTTAAATGAAAATATGAATTTTGTATATGATAACTAACAAAGTAATTTTTTGGGTGTAAAGAAATAGGAAATTTTTGACAAAAAAAAATACAATTTTTATGACAGACATTACATCTGATCTGTTTTTCCTGATATACGGCCAAATGATCTAGCCTATCATATCTAGATGTTTCATGAAGATTGGCAGATTGACGGCTAGGATCTCTTTTTGTTGTTTTTTTCTATGTCTCAGAAATTGAAGTTGCCACTGATTGTCTAAATCTTAGGTGATCTTTTCTTCCGCCCCCAATTCTATGCATTTGCCAAGCATTTAGTTTGGCCATGTCTAGACAGCGAGATATTAGTTGAAAATACCACATCTTACCTCTTATTTGGGTTCTATAGAGGCTAATATTTTGATCCGCCCTGTCAACCCCTTTTTTATTGCATGTGGTTGCGGTACGTATATCGTTTTTTTCTCTTTATGTGAAAATCTTTTTACTTGGAGAGTAGTAGAGTAGGCATTATTTTGGTATGATTTGAAGCAATAGTTACCACGCTATTATCGCACCACTTGCATAAAGTTATAGAATTCGTATCAGAAGATACAAATTCTAATGTACCGCGTTCTTTTTTCTTCAAAACTGATGAGTGAGATAAAGGACATTCTTTACCAACGCGATTTTATCTTATTGTGCCCGTACCTTGCAAGCCCATAATCTTGAGCTCTTCCAGTAAATGAAGGGAAGTAAAAAAGATATCGAAATAAAAATGAAATGGTACAGCCCTAGTATACTTTTTTTTAAATACTTCCGCAAATTCTAACACCACTGTAGCACCTAGGCCATGATCTTTATACTTATTCGATAGGATAGTGGTTGAATCCTGATATAGTCTAAGAGCTAGCAGCCAAATCGACTAAGGTGTTTTATCAAGGCTAGAAATTTGTTAACAGATGATTAAATAGTACTTAATGGGAATGGTAATGACCTGTCACGTCATATCATGTTGCGTCACTGATAAATTAATTTTTAAAGATGCAAAAAAAAACAAAAAATTATGTTGCTTCCACAAAGCTATAAATTTAATATGTTCTATAATTCTTGCCTCTGAAATTAAAAAACAATGGAGAGGCGATTTCGATGGTTGCATCTCCGTGCCAGGCGGGCATACACTCCCTATATTTTATGTATTTTTTATAGTGCTTTTACAAAGCTATAATTTATAGGGGATGTTTATTCATCTATTTTAAGAAACTATGTAAAACGACAGATGATTCTGTTGGTTGCAAGCGACTGCCAGGCGAGCACAATTATAAATTGGTTAAAAATATATTGAATACTTTAACGTGATTTTCCAATATTTCCGTAAGACCCTGTTTCCATAAATCTACAATGATTTTTCGTACCGAATTTGTAATTTCGGAGTTTTTAACAACCATCTTCCGTAAAAACGCATGATACACAACCAAGATTTTAGCAAGTAGGCTTGCGTCAGGTTTAAAAGTATAATTAAATAGGAAAATATTGTTAATGTCATTCCTATCAATTTTTTTAAACATTAGTTGTGTTTCATGCGTTTCAAATGCATTTTATGTGTATCTTAAATACTCAGTAATCACTTTTCAGTAACCAAATCTGGTGAATAAAAAGTGTTCTTAAGATCGGTATTTGTTGTGGAATTAATGATGGAGCGGTCGAACTTAATTTGTGTTACCAAGTTTGACAGCCTGTAAAATCTAAACGGCTAAAAAAAGAGCAATATAGTTTGCAGTTTCTTATTTTGCCTTTTTGACACTAATTTTAGATTTAACCAGAAGTTAAAACATTTCAGTTAAATTTAACCTCTGGTTAAATATAAAGTTAATGTTAAAGATAGCTTATAATAAACCAGTATAGGAAAGTGCAAACCATTTTGCTCTATCTTTAGTCGTATAGATTTTACAGGTTGTCAAATTGGATAAATGGCCGATTTTCAACTGTCAATATCTCGAAAACAGTTGAAGATAGATATAGGACATTATTCATGAAATGTATTTAGAATTTCATGTAAAATCTAAATGTGCAATAATATATAGGACATTTCATTTAAAAAAGTTACAAAACGCACGCCAGGTTTTTATTAAGCACCCTGTATAATTGAAAATATTTTTACCATATGCGCCACAACATATCCTACAATTTTTGTATCTAACATTTTTAATTATTTCTGTAAATAAAGGGACACTGAGGGGGCCACCCTGTGTATCCACGTCCCACGTCTGAATCGAATGTTTAATAATGGAACATTTTAGTACCTTTAAAATCATTTTACTTACTTACAGCAAACTTCCTGCAGATTCAGAAAATGGCGCCTCATTTGAGGGAGGAAATCGTTGATTTCCTCCAGCATGGTGTAAAAACCTTTAAAAAATACCATTTTCCATGATTGAAAACCATCCACATTTTTCCTGGATATTGAATCAAATTTAGTCGTCACGCATTACGCACGACTTTTTTATCTCATGAAGTCGGCTGAAGTAGATTTTTAAATTTTTATTTAGTTTTAATATCCTTTTGTTGAAGTCTCTTTAAATGTTGTTTTTACTGTTATTCTTTCTTTCATTTGAAAATTAAAAAATTTCGCTGATCAAGTATTTTTTGTGTCCATTATAATTTTCTAGTTCAACACTTCAACACACCTGCAGAAAATATTTTTGCCAAGGAAATGTATTATGTATTGTATTTGTAAAAGCACCATAATAATTACATAGAACATAGGGAGTGGTACGGAGATGCAACCATCGAAATCGCCTGTCCATTGTTTTTTAAGTTCAGAGGTAAGAATTTTAGAACATATTAAAATTATAGCTTTGTGGAATCAACACAATTTTTTGTTTTTTTTTTGCATTTTGAAAAATTAGTTTATCAATGAAGCAACACGATATGGCGTGACAGGTCATTACCATTCTCATTAAGTAGTATTTAGTCATCTGCTAACAAATTTCTAGCCTTGTAAAAAACCTTAGTCGATTTGACCGCTAGCTCTTCTACTAATAGAGTTCAAACCATTCAATTTACCCTGGTACAGTTGTTCCACCCACAATTTATAACCCCATCTAATTAGCTTTCCTTTTATCAATTGTTTCGAACCATGATGCCCAAAATATGTTACCATAGATTCGTCAATGCTGCGTGACTCTTCGCATGGCGACATATCTATAAATTTTTTATTGAGGACATCAAAAAGAGGTCGTAATTTGGCAAATTTATCATTGGCGGGTAAGTTAGCATTATTACAACAATGAATGTTTTGCATAATAAAATTAAATTTATTTCTAGATATCGATTCACAAACCAGAATATTATTAGTGTCCCGACAATTTTCCCCATACATCGACCTCCTTGGGTGGGAAGAATAACCACTGAGAAGCAAAATAGCCAAAAAACACATAATCTCGTCGTCAGTAATATCTCCAATACGATTATGTGAATTAGCTTACATATTTGAGTAGGTACTTTACCAGCATCCCGATGACTTCATTATAAAAAAATAGGAAAATGCCTCAAGAGGAGTGTACAGCTGATTTGGTCCGTATGTTGGTAGGAAAGGAGGCATATCGAAGTCGATATCTTTATTATCCAATTTATAAGTTTGCGTTTTCTTTAGAACTCTGCTTCCAATAATCCTTGACCCAAAAGTGGACAATGGCAAGTCATCCTCACTATCTGAGGTGTCGGTTATTACAGACACATCAGCTACTTCAGTGTAGTCCGGCAAAACCTCAGCTTCGGCACATAATTGGCGCCCTGGAAGATTGCACATTTGCACGTTTACTTCGTCCCCGGGGTTTTCGTCAGTGTTATCGTCATTTGCATTCTCTGGAGGAAATATGATAATATTATTGGAGCGGGGGGTCATTAACCAAATTCTCAACTCATGTAACTTTAGAGGCTTCTTCCAATACCAAGGAAATAGATGATTTTGCCACTTTTAAGAGAACAGGCGAGTTATTAGCCCTGAAATTTGTTTGACGTACTTTGTTATAATCTCACTTTTATTTCTACATTCAATTTAAACCTTTTTGTTGTCAAATTTGATATTTTCCAATAAGAAGTAAAACAGGACAAACTGTAAATACCTCCTAGTATCCATGTCACATCACAATTTATTATTACAGAAATAAAATCGATTCTTCACTTGATTTGATCGAAATCACGAAAACAGCCGGTCAAAACACGAAATTAATAGCATTTTAAGATCCTTAACACAAATAGAGCACTATGTAAAAATCGACCTCTCCTATTGGTCGATCCGCATGGCCCTCCGCTCGCTTCGCTCGCTACGGGGGCTCAAGAAAAGGAAACTAGCCAGGTGCTAACCCAAACTAACCCAAGACATACCTAAAATCAAGAAAAAACCTGTTTAGAAACATAATCTTAAAAAAATAATAATTAAAAAAAAGCAACGGGGTTTGAACCCGGGTCGTCCAGGTGAGACCCAGCCATCTAAGCCTCTCGACCACGAGAGCTCTTGCCACAAATTGATTGCATCACGAAGACATATTGTAATACGAGATGGATCGACCAATAGGAGAGGTCGATTTTTACATAGTGCTCTATTTGTGAAAAGGATCTTAAAACGCAAATTAATATTATTCCTTAAAACGTACTGGTGGCGCCATCCATGATCAAATAGTTGAATGTCAGTAAAGAGAAAATCTGTAATGTGTCTTTGAAAAGAACGGTCGCAATATCTGGGTTTAATGGCCACTAGTGTAGTAGGTAATTATATAATAATAATATATTGCATACATTTTGCCCAACCTCTTTCACTGTATCTGTTTATTTACCATTATAAACGTTTAACATTTCTATAGTATGCATCCTGTGTTGTGTTTATTTATTTCCTTTTGTTCATCTACCTTTTTTGCAATTCGTCGAAACGCGTCAGTTTTTGTTTCAAGGCTCTCGGCGAATTTCAAAAACACGGTCTTGCTGTATAACGAAAATAATAATTTGAATTTGAGATTCCCGCGCTCCAGGAGCAACAATGTGTAGCGCCATCTGCTTTCACCTTCGACGGTGTCGGAGAGAGAAAGTATCTTATTTTCGGATATATTTATATCACGTAGTTAGGCTCGTCTCTTCTCTCTGGTTTGTATACTTCTAATAATAGAAATCCGTGCTTGGCAATAATATTGTTATTAAAATGTCCTTATCCTAAAATAAGAAGCTAATAAGATTTTTTTATTGTTGGATACATGTTGCACTAGACTATGAAACGGCGTTTTACTTTTTAATTGTTTAGAGTTTTGGTATTCATTTTAATTGAATTGAAATGAGGCGCAACAATTAAAATTATAATATTATGATGGAAATGTAGTTTTTATGAATACCATTTTATTGAATATCAATTTTCATTTATGCCTATTTATATGAATACCAATTCCATTAATATCGCGATAAGAAGGACTAGAGGATATTTTTGTCCTTTTCCAACACGTTACTGAGATTACTGAAATTTCCGAATGGAATGGATCTCGGAAAAATAATTTAAATTTTTTTATTATTATTTAATAATATTAATTACTCATCTACTTTGATAATTTTAAATGCAAATGAACATGAAAGATTTTAGGATATAAAAGAAACCAACTAAGCAAACTGAAGAAATTAATCTGTTTAAATTATACTGAAGTAATCGTGTGGAGTGCGGATAGGGGAATGCCTCTTAGATATAGATGGTCCCGGGGAAATGAAATACCAGGGGCGGACCAAGACTGGTAATCGAGCAGCGTTTGACCCAGAATGGGCGGCTGCACTGGCGAAAGACAGCAGTTTCATCAAAATCGGACTATAGCACAAGAAGAATGATATATATATATAATACATTTATTTCAACTAATCTGAGATTACAATTTCACTTAAAAATATACTACACATAACTTTAGTTCTGAAAGGTAGCATGCAAGTGCCCCTCGCGCGCTCTTAATAGCGCCACTAATGGCCCCTCAACACGCCACGCCTAAAAGAATTGGCTGATATACTGCCAGCTATGTTTAATAGCAGATTTCAAGTGGCACTCAAAAGACTGATCTATCTTACTTGGGCCAGGCCCTTCAAGAATGTTGAATGATGGTTTGCGACAGGCATAACAGTAGATGACTTGCTTTTGAGGAGAGGGAGGAGGAAAGATGAGGGAAAGGCAACATGGGGAAAACAGCGTGAAAAACCCCATTCCACGTTTCTTTGGCATATGGGCACAAGTACAACATACAACACACAAGACATCGGACAAAAAGGTCAGAGATTACTCTCGCAATCTCAATGAGGTGGGAATTGCAATCAAACATCATAATGCTTGGCTACGTGTAGCCGTAATTCGTCCGCAAGGAACAGGGGAACAGGAGGCAGCACGATCGCAGTGTGTGTACTGCTCGGGTTTGGTGTAGGTGACGATATATATACCGATTTCGTGCAAGGCCACCTATATAGGTGGCCTTGTTTCGTGTCCCTTAACATGCCCCGCTCACCTCGCTAAAACGGCGAGATGGACGGAGCCTGTTCTTGGGGTCTAGTCAGCGGGTTAGGGCGTGACTTCTGTGCTCCTGGTAGATCTCGATTTCTCAAGAGTCCCAGGGGCACAAAAGGGAAAGGTTGACGGGATTTTTAGGATCAGGGATGGGAATAGGTCCATCGTCTAAGGCGGCCTGGGTTGTAGGTAGTACACCGTCGTTTTCTTGTGTACCGGGCCATGTCTGGGCACATCCCGCGGGTCATACCTTAAGGTCGCCAGGTTAGCGGTCCTCGTTGAGCCGCGCACTCCCAGATCATAGAACTTACATGCCTGTTTGTCGATGTATTCATTGACGTATTCTACGCCTGACCAAGCATGTAAGTCGCTGATCCGGGTGCGCGGCCCTGCCGAGAAGGCCGCCCTTAAGTACTTATTCTGGATGATCTGGATCCTTTTTCGATGACACTCCGCGACCGAGCACCAGACAGGTGCCCCGTACAACAGGAATGGCCTTATGATGGACCTATATAAAGTGATTTTATTGCCGGGACTTAAATAGGAACCACTCCGGACAAGAGGCCTCAACTTTTCGAAAATACAATAGTGTTTTTCATGTATATATGCCACATGACGGCAAAAGTTAAGGCTCTTGTCCAGATAGATTCCTAGATATTTGGCGTGGGATTTAGGAGGGATAAGGGTGTTTTGCACCCTAATTGGCCGTGCTACAATATTGGTACGCTTTTTGGTAAAAAGGACCAACTCGGTTTTGTTCGGATTTAGCCGGATTTTCCAATTATTATAGAAAGTTAGCACGCGTTCCATGTGCGCGGCTAGATTATTTACTGCCTCCTGTGCGGTGAAGGCATGGGAATAAAGGGCGGTATCATCGGCGTAAAACGCCAAGGAAGTATCGGGATGGGACGGTAGGTCTGCTATATAATAGCTAAAAAGTTGCGGCGATAGTACCGTTCCCTGAGGCACCCCCGCCTGTATCGGCCTCGAAGTCGAGACCGAATCATGGACGCGTACCGAGAAGGTACGTCCGGCCAAGTATGACGCGATCAGTGCTGCTGTATGTAACGGGAAGCTCAGCTCCGTAAAGAGCTTATACAGCAGCCCGTCGTGCCATACTCGGTCGAACGCTCTCTCTATGTCCAGGAGCAGTAGAGACGTGCTATGCCTCATGTTGAACCCGTCAAAAATGTCCTGTACGATTCTCGCAGCGAGCATATTTGTGCTATGCCCGCCACGGAATCCGAACTGCTCCGCAGGCAGTACTTGACGGTTCGAGGCTGCCTCATTGATCCTGGGCAACAAGAGCTTCTCGGTGAGCTTACTCAGAGTATTGAGTAGAGATATCGGCCGATAGGATGCGGTGCTTTTGGGATCCTTCCCGGGCTTAGGGAACAGTACCACGTGTGCAACTTTCCAGGAACTAGGGAAGTGTTGCAAACGAAGTACGGCGTTCACTATGTGCATGTAGTGTACAATGGTCTTGGAGGGAAGGTTTTTGAGGAGTAGGTACGGGATTTGATCAGGTCCCGGAGCCTTATCTTTTGGCAGACGGCGGAGAGCACCACGTATCTCTGACGGACTCACACGAAGCTTATCCATCACAGAGGGCGGTATCGGATATGATCTTCCAGTAAACTTGGAAGTTTGCTCCGTGACATGGGCGTGCAATGGTACGGTGTTCGGTATTTCGCCGTGAATATCAGCGAGAAAGTCCGCAAATACTTCAGCTTTATCTGCGTCGCCTACATAGTCCTGTCCATTACTACGAATGGCAGGCATTTGCGCTTTAGTATTGCGGACCTGTCTCGCTAACTTCCCCAGCGAACCGTCCGCCGTACCGAGCCCATTCACGAAGCTCATCCAAACCGCGTCTCTGTGACTACGGATCTTCTTCCTGATTTCATCCGTCAGAGCGTTGGTCCTTTGTTTGTCGATAGCGGCGCGATTTCTCTGCCATCTGCGCCTGATACGATTCCGGAAATGAATCAGGTTTAGGATTTCATCAGGAAGCGTCTCTAAAAAAGATTGCCTCCTGACTACCGGACACATAGCGTCTCTGACGTGCTGGATATTTCGGGTTAGTGTGTCAACTTCGGCCTCCAAGTCTTGGATGGACTCGATCTGCTTAGGGATGACTGTCACCTCGTTTAACCTATCCCGGAACGCCCTCCAATCAAGATTTCTGTATGAGATCTTTGTCCCAATGGCTTCCGGCCGCCTGACGCCAGTCAGGCACATCTTAATTGCAAGGTGATCCGAGCTTAGGTCGCTAACGACCTTAGGTGCCGAGATGTCAGGCATCCCACGGGCGATCACGACATCCAAGTATGAAGGCCTGTAATTTGCACGGTAAAATGTAGGATGACGTGTTCTTAGGTACAGGATATCAAGATTGTCTTCGAGCAATTGGCGCAAGATGACGCCCTTGTGAGTGGTAGCGCTATCGCCATACGAGATATGTTTTGCGTTAAAATCACCCACAAGGACAGACCTCGTGTTTGGTGGTAATAGGACCAAGTAGTCGGCCTGTGTTATGCGAAGAGCGGGAGGCGCGTACCCGCCGCTGATACACCGGCCACCGTCCAGCTCGATGCTAACATGCTCTATGAGCGTATTTATACGCATTCTTCTTTTATATCTCAGAGACCGGTGTATCAGGCAGACCACACCACCTCCCGCTCCGAGCCTATCACAGCGTTCGACACTATACCCACGGATTTTCAGTTTGAAGCCTGGGTCGAGGCGCGTCTCAAGCAAGAAAACAATCTGATAATTGGAATTGTACAGGAAATGCTTAAATTCACCAAGTTTATTACGAATGCCGTTGCAATTCCAGGACAATACATTACAGACAAACATTTATAGCAAGCCATTTATATATTATATTTACAAATCTCGGTGGTGAAGAAGCGAATTGTTCCTTGCATTATTTGGATTTTATCGTTATTACACGATTTAATCATTGAACAGAGCTCATCTAATGCGAAGAACAATTCGCTTATATTCACCAGCGAGTTGATTTCTGCCACAACGTTAGATAAATTTTTAAATTGGTCAGTCATTTGATTGCCACTTACTGCGTTAGCGTTAACGTTCCTTGTTTCTGGTCTCCTGATAGGTGCAGTTTACTGAGAGGCCCTTAGTGTGTTGGGAAAGTCTTTGTCATAGCTCTCCCTTGGGGGTGGCGGTCTTCTTTCGACTGTCTGTTGCGTCTGGGGTTGTTGTTCCGGTCTTCCGTTTATACCCCGGCCTGGGTCTCGTCGCCCTTGCCCCTGCCAGGCCGGCGTGACGGGCAAGGGAGCAGGAACGTAGTTTTTCTGTTGCGGTTTTTTCGCAGTGGCCGCTAACTGCTCAATTTTAAATAGATAAACAGGGCATTCCTGGTCGATCGACCTGTGTGGCCCTCCACAATTGGCGCATTTGACAACGTCACTTGTACATGACGTAATCTCGTGGGAACCGCTGCATTTCGAACATTTGTAATTTTTCTGGCAATAGGTCATGGAATGTCCATGACCCTGACAACGTCTACATTGTATAATCGGTTTCACATTCCTTCGGTTTTCCCACGAGATTTTCACGTTCATGAGGGTCCTTACTTCTTGCTGTAGCCTTTTTAGGGTCACAGAGGCTTCCATGACGACCAGGAACAGCGGCACCCTGGTTTTCTTCATAAGGAAGATATTTTTAGCGTTTAAATCATATTCATCGCTCAAGTGTCTTTTTATTTCGGCTAAGCTGATTTCGGCGTCTAAGCCCCTCAGGACGTAAGCATGTGTTTTTTGATTTCTGTCTGCATATGAATGATACTGCAACTTTTCATTATCGCAGTTGCGCTTGAAGGTTATCCAATCCTTTTCTGCCTCGAAGTATATAATTGTGCTGTTCTTAGCGTATTTGATTGTATATTTCAAAATATGCAGTTTTTGCATATCTTCCTGCAGGGTTTTATGAGATTGGATCTTACCCTGCAGGACTACAGGCGGTGGTAGACTCACCTTAGTCTTCGGGGGCGCTTGAACTTTCTTCTTAAGGCGTGTGCTAGTCCTTTTGACTTGTTTTTTGGTGCTTTCACTTGAGAGCACGCTGCTATCGTCGTCCATATCCGATAATGGCTCGAACCTGTTATTGAGGGGTACGTTTGCACCCTCCCCGAGGTCCAGCTTTACCTCCCTCACATTCTTTTTAAACCCTACAGTCTTGTAGGGTACTTTGAAAGTATCTTTAGGGTGCTCCTCTACCAGGCGCGCAGAAATGCTCGGTGTTATCTCCTCAGCATTTGCGACAGAGGTTGGCACGGGCGTGTTTTTTGCCGAATCTGTTTTTTCGACTTTTTTGTTACTAGAGTTCGGCGATGGGTCTGTCTCCATGCCAGATGTGTCTTCATCCGTGCGTTTTTTCTTATGGCTTATGCGGCCCGTATCTATTTTGGCTTTTGCGGCCCTCTTTACAGATGGACGCAGGTCATGTTCAGCCCTTAAATGTTCAATACCCTTGTTTAAGGACGGAATAAGCGATTTGGTAGACTTACCCGTAATGCTCTTTAAAGGGTCGGCCAGCTGGGAACACTCTTTGCACTTTTCAAAGTTGAGGGCTAATTTTTTATAAATGATACGAATTTTCATTTCGACGACTTCGTTTGGGGGTTCGATCTGCATGTCCACCGATTTGATGGACATGCAATCGTCATCCTGGTCGCCCATATCGAGGGCAGGTGCCGGGGTTACGTCCCCGGCGACTAGAAACAAGTTAGCTCTAGGCTTGTAATGGCCTTTACTGATTACCGTGCAGGTAAAAAGCAGTCCGTAGAATAAGAATAAGAATCGAATAATCGTGGAAAAATCCGCAGAGCTCAACCACCTAGGAACTCCAAACTAGGTCTTGTCTGACACGCGATCAGAACAAGAGTCAAGAAGAATGACTTTAAAACGGTATAGGACCGAGCACGGAAAAGCGTAGCTGAAGCAGCAAAAAATGGTTTCCCACTGCGGTACAGAAAAGGAACGGAACCCTTACTGTAGTATAATCTTTCAAAAATCTAAATGGCAGACGAAAACAGGAAAATGGCCCTCAGTCCGGGGCGAGAGGATGCGAAGAATACCGCCGTCGCCTACCATTGAGAATCAAGAAAGCAGAGAGAAATTACAGATATATGGAAAGACAGTACGCATTGCCACCTGGAACGTACGCAGCTTATTCATTAGCAAACATTGAGGCCGAGATGAGCAAAATGAAAATTGACATACTGCGGCTAAATGAAGTAAGATGGCCTGGCTCCGGAAAACAAAAAACAAAAGAAGGATATACTCATTATTCAGGAGGAACCAACCTGGAACATCAATACGGAACAGCCATACTCGTTTCAGACAGAATAACGCAATCGGTTATAGACGTCGTCCCTCTGAACTAGAATAGCGCTACTGAAATTACAAACAACTCATAGAGACCTAAATATAGTTCAGATTTATGCTCCAACAAGCGACAAGTTAGATCAAGAAACCGAAGAGTTTTATAACAAAATAGATGAAATAATGCGGCTCACAAAGAGGGGAGAAATAACGATGATCATTGGAGACTTTAATGCCAAATCTGGCCATGGCGGTAAAGGAGACAACATAGGAGCATACGGTCTTGACACATGAAATCACAGAGGAGATAGACTTTCACAATTCTGCGTAGAGAACAACCTTTTAATAGCCAATACCTTCTTTAAACAGCATCCCAGAAGACTATATACTTGAAAATTGATTTCATACTACTCGACATAAACTGAATGAATATGAAATCCGTAAAAACCAACCCTGGGGCAGATATTCATAGTGATCACAATCCAGTTGTAATGGACTTTAGACTCAAAAGATTCCTGAAAGTTGAAAGAGAAAGGGTAGCAAGAAAAATAGATATCCCATACGAAAGAAAGAAATAAGTCTCAAGATCAGGAAAGTAATAGAAACGATAGCGAAATCGGTACAGAGAGAAGACATTGAAGGAACATGGAATGCTTTTAAAAACTAAAATAACAAATAATATCCAAGAGAAAGACATTGGATTCACAAAGAACAACAGAAAACAAGAATGGAAATTATGGGTCTCATGGACCAAATAGAAAAACACAAAACAAACCTATTTTTCTTGATGGATGGCGTTGATGTGTGTTACTGTGAGGTTGCTAATCTATACATAATATCTGATCACTACGCGCAATATATGTGTCATGAAATACATGAAAAAAACAAAAAAATCTATAGAGAAAAGCTGTATGCGTAGAAATTTTGGTAAGGGCAATATGGTTACCTTTTTAAATTTCTTGAAAGGAGAAAGTTTTAATGAAGTCATGCAGTTTTCCTGTCCAAATGATGCTTTCAACGCATTTGCAGGGATTATCTTTTATTATTTTGAATTATCATTTCCCCTAAAAAAAATTAGTTTGCAAATTATAACTCAAAACGAATTATATTAAGTCCTGAACTGACAAGGCTTAAAGAAAGGGTAACTTTATTTACTGACTTAGCTAGGTATGACAGGACATATCTCGATATTAGCAAGAGATTGAATGTTATGTACAGGGAGAGACTGAATGTATAAATGCGCAATAAACATAACCAGAAGATTTTAAATGCTAACAATAAATCCGAAGCTATGTGGCAATGTATTAAAAGTATTCAAAAGGCCTATGACATTAGGAATATTAGCATTGTGTTCGACGGTAAACAACTTTCAGATGAAGAAATTGCTGATACATTTTGTACTCAATTCACCTTGACTGAAGAGTCTGAACCTTTGGACTTATCGTTTCTTGACGAGAATGTACCTATGCACAAAGTGTCTTTTTTCTATCTCCTGTAGGTAGTCATGATATTTTGAATATAATTGGTAAACTAAAAAATTCGAATTCCAGTGGACACGACGGACGGTATCTCTAATAATATTTGGAAAAAGAGTCGATGTCATATAGCAGAAATTTTTTCGTATTTAATAAATCTTTGCATAGAAAAGGAAATTTTTCCAGATGCTCTAAAACTGGCAACCGTTATCCTTCTATACAAGAAGGGAGACCATAATGATTTCAATAACTATCGGAATCAATCTTTTGTGTAGTGTTTCTAAAATTTAGAAGTTGGTTTTAAAAGATCAACTTCAAGCATTTTTCTACAAGAATAATTTGCTATCACCATTTCAATTTGGCTTTAGGTTACATCAAAGCACAGAGACAGCACTATGTGAATTTCAGCGTATCATCATTGATTCTCTTGACAAAAGGTTGTCGGTGCTGATCGACTTTTTTATTTAATGTCGTTAACCATGAACTACTGCTTTATAAACTTTTCCGGAACGGTGTACGGGGTAAACCCCTAACATTGCCTGAAAAATCACGAGACCGGGCTCAGGGCACTGCCAGATATGCGCAGTGCCCAACACTCCAACTTACCAATTTCGGTAGAGATGAGTAGCTGGTAGTGTATAAGCTGTGATAATGGTCTTCTTAAATCGAGCTGCTTTGCTCAAAAAGACGTAGCAGTTGTTTTGCGCTCAAATTTAGGTCAGTGCATTGTAGTAGGGAAGTACTTTTAACTCTTTACCATGCGAATATTCATTCCAGGATTAAGTACGGGATATTAAATTGGGGAACGTGTGCAAGTGTCAATAGAGTATTCGTTTTGCAGAAGAATGCGGTCCGTTTGGTGGCTGGTTTAAATTTTCGGGAATCTTATCGAGAAGCCTTTAAAAGTCTAAAAATTTTAACAGTCACTGGTGTCTATATATACGAAGTATGTTGCTTTGTTTACAAAATTATTTTTTTTTTCAAAACGTTAGGTCTGTCCATAACTATGACACCAGGTTAAAATCTCTTTTACTTCCTAGTAATCATCGATCTGCGGAATTCCAAAAATATATGTATTTTACAGGGTATAAGTTTTTTAATCGATTAAGTGACGATATTAGAGATGCTGTTAGCCTCAGTATTTTTAAGGGAGTTTCTTTTGGAAACAAATATGTATAGCCTTCGGGAATTTATCTAAAATATACTTGCTATGTCTTGTTCTATGTTAATCTTAAGTTTAGTTTTATTATATTATATTATGCTGAACTTTTCTTCTATTATTGTTTGTACTTTTTATTGAAGAAATAAATGATTTGAATTTGAATTCAACAGAATACAAACATCTCAACAAAATCATTAGAAAAAAGTGCAGAGAAGCTAAAGAAAATTGGATGTCAACCAAATGTCAAGAAATAGAACAAGTCCAGGAAAGATATGACACCTTTAACGAACGGAAGAAAGTAAAAGAAATGACAGGCATACACAGATAGTGGCAAGAAACAATTCTAATAGATAATAATCATGAAATAATTCTGGGAACAGAAGACAAACTTGCGAGATGGAAAGAATACATCCAAACACTTTTTGACGATGATAGACCTTGTGTCCCACCACCCACAGATAATCAAATAAATGAAAAAGGTCCAGAAATATCTAAAAAACAAGTTTTTCATGCAATAAAGGAACAGAAAAATGGAAAAGCCACCGGCCCCGATAAAATCAACGCCGAAATACTCAAATTAATCGCAGAAAACGAAAGCAAATCCTAGACTTGATAACATCACTATTCAATAAGATATATAACTCCGGCAAAATACCATCAGACTGGCTGAAGTCAACATTCGTAACACTGCCAAAAGACCTAATTCCTCACAATGCGATGACTACCGGATAATAAGCCTGATGCCTCATGCCCTTAAAACTTTTCTCAGAATCATCCATACACGAATTTACAAGAAGTGCGAATATCAGATGGATAACACTCAGTTCGGATTTCGAAATGGATTGGGAACGCGAGAAGCTCTTTTTTTCCCTAAATGTACTGACACAAAGATGTAGAGACGTTAACCGTCAAAAGATAATCGAAATTCTGAAAACAACCGGGGTCGACGAACAAGACCTACGCGTTATCTCAGAACTCTATTGGCACCAAACGGGAACAGTCGAAATAGAACAAACAACATCGGAAGATATGTGGATTAGACGGGGAGCTCGACAGGGTTGCGTCTTGTCCCCGCTCCTATTTAATCTGTATTCGAGGTCTATATTTAGAGAAGCATTAGACGAGGCTAGTGCTGGCAACCGAAGACGGTTTTTCGGATAGTCGGTTAACCGGTTTCGGATTATCCGCGGTTTTTCAAAAAACCGTAACCGGTTAACCGGATACTCGGTTAACCGATTAGCCGATTTCTAGTTTAACCGATTAACCGAATAACCGGTTTCTCGGTTAACCGATTAATCGATTATTCAGTTATCTAGTTACGTGGCACTGGGCCACCGGGTTCTCAAGTAATGGTAAAAAAGATAGAAAGTAAAGTAAAAACTGGGTATTTGGAATCGTAACATACCACATACCTACTGGACGGTGATTATATTTGGAAATGCTTTTAGAGGGCGATTGAAAAATAGTATCTACCTTTAATAGAATACCTTTATATTTATTTAAGTTTTGAAAAATTGTAATATTTTTTCTGCTTAGAATTTATATCGATTGTAATTTGTAATAAACAATATTTTAAATTTAATTATTACCTTGGGGTTTATTTCAATAACGACCAAAAACTGGAATAAATTTGGTTCACTAGAATTTAATGATTGTGCCCTAATCGGCAGGGAAACTGAACTAATGGAAATATGCTTAAGAACAAATTATAAATTATGATTAGCCTATGATGACTGTGTATTAGCCGATTAACCGGTTATCCGATTAACCGGCTATCCGATTAACCGGTTAACCGGTTATCCGGTTACCCGGTTTTCACTATTATTCGAATACCCGGTTTTATCCGAAACCGGTTTTTAAGAAAACCGAATAACCGGTTTCAACTTTTTACGGTTTTTGCCAGCACTAGACGAGGCCCAAGGTGGAATCAAGATCAACGGAACTATGACAAACAATATTAGGTACGCTGACGATACCGTCTTAATAGCAAACAACGTAGAAGAACTACAAAATATAATACATTCCGTAGTTCGTCATAGCCAAATGTTCGGCTTATATCTACATGTCTCCAAAACCAAAATACTAGTAGTCTCAAAGACGCCAACAAACAAACGTCAAGGGACAAACAATAGAACAGGTAACCTCGATAAAATATCTGGGAGTTAATATCAACAGCCAGTGTATCTCGAAAAAAGAAATATTATCAAGGATTGAACAAGCGCGGAAAACACTCATGAGCTTGAAAACATTTTTTACAAGATCAGACCTTAGTATAGAGCTTAGAATTCGAATGGTCAGATGCTACGTTTTCTCTATCTTACTCTACGGGTGCGAAAGTTGGACAATGGACCCACAAACAGAAAAATAAATAGAGGCTTTGGAAATGTACATATTATATAGACGAATGCTACGAATTTCATGGATACAGAAGATCACTAACAACGAAGTACTCCATCACATTAGTAAACAAAAAAAAACTGCTAAACACCATCAAAGGGAGAAAATTACAATACCTGGGTCATGTGCTGAGAGGTGAAAGATACGAGTTACTCCGACTCATAATAGTGGGTAAAGTACAAGGTAAAAGATCAGTAGGAAGACGCAAGAATTCATGGCTAAAGAACTTGAGAAGATGGTTTAACAGCTCATCTACAGAAGTATTTCGTGCTGCAGTTTCCAAGACTACAATTGCCATTTGGATCGCCAACCTTCGAAAGGGGAGGGTGCAACAAGAAGAAGAAGAAGAATCGTTATAGCAAACAGTTTATTAATATTATGAAATTTTGTTGCCATTCAAATATTTTCTTTCGAATCTAAATACTGTACATTTATATAACTCTCAAACCCAAATAAAATCAAAAAGATCTATTCGGTTTAGAAAACAATTCAATTGTTATTGCTTTATTTTAACAACAATTGCGTTTTTATTATAATATTATAAGAAAAACTTTAAAAAATCGTTTGGTAATGACTAAAATATAACTATGTAAATAACGGGGGTATCCGTACCTACCTATATATCTATTTAAATTACTATGAAAATAAACCATAGAGTTATTTCTATAACCTTTAAATTTTAATCAGTCCATCGCAAGTAATTTTAGTTATTACAAATTTTTATGATTTCGAATTTCAATTAATACCAATTTTATTGTTTACGAATTTTCGTGGTTTGCAAGCACCTATATGCTGTGAATTTTTATTATCGGATGTGGTGCCATCTATTAGTGAGAACTTGTCTTCACGTGGTTGATGCCAAACTTTATCGCAGCTAGTAGCCACAGACTAGTGACTACGTTTACGCAGTAATTACATTTATTTTGATGGACTATAGCAGCCAGCATTTTAAGATCATTTACAGTCCGACGGCACTATGCTATATTAGCCGCTTCTTATCGGTGGGTTAACGTCACTTTCACTTTATCTACGGTCAAGTGAATTTAGTCAAACAGGTCTAGTAGTGCACTGGTAAGATTCTGTGTTTGTGATAAGGACGGCCTTCGTTCAATTCCCGACGGCTGTAAGACATGTGTCTTTATTTTTTTAAGGTTATGTTTGTTTCCTTTTGCAAATGTGGGTTAGTTTGAGTTAGTTTTGTTTGGTTGCGCCCGGAATGAGGGAAGCAGCGGACGGCCGTGCGTGAACAGGTAACAGTACTCTAAACTGGCATTAACCCACCAATCAATAATGTCATTATTTCTTTTTTTAGCAACTTAAACTCCTTCCAATCCCCTTGCAAAATGACATATTTTTTGGAACAAAATTGCATAATATACTCTTATTATCTTCAGATGCATGTCGAGATGGATGCGAAACACGA
>MU186278.1:61450-93548 GCA_016904865.1 Pissodes strobi | reverse complement strand
GGTATTCTATTTAAAATAAGGAAGTTGATACTTGTCCGCGAAACTACGAACGCACTGTATATATAAAGATATAATATTTGAAAAATTTAAGTAAATCCAAACAACTTCTATATTAAACTTTTTTCGGTACACCCCGTAGATTCATAGACATAATAAACGGGCCACCCTGTACATACGTACTTGGCACTTTACGCAAGTAAATATTTACTTACTTGATAAATGCCATTATATCACTTTTTGTCTTCTTATGTGTTGAAAACTCTTTAGGAACACTTAATGGCATATTTATCGAATCTGTTGTAGCTGATGTGACACCCATTTGCCCCGCGGGCGGACATTCCTCAATTTTTGGCCTTTTCATCAGAGGAAAGTGTTCGTAATTCTCTGAAGTATCTGCATTATCCCATTCTTCTTCCCATTCTTCTTCACTAAAACTGGCTTCAACTTCGATTTCAGGATTGGTGGGGGCCGGGTTTTGGTTTGGATGTAACTTCAAAACACAAAAAAAAAATTCTTTATTTGGCGAGCCACCTACTTACTTCTGTGCATGCAGTGCTAACATCTGAATGATTATTTCTAGGTTTGTTAAAGCTCACTCAAGTGAATCAGTTTTTAGTTAAATTTTATTTAACGGTAAATTGGTAGGTACCATGTAACTGCTATTTGAAGTATCTTTTAACTGCCTGGAAGTTCAAAGTCAAATCCATTTTCTTCTTCTTTTTTTTTCCATGCATAATTTACCACTTAATACTCATGCATAATTTACACTTAATATTCTTTAATAAAAATACTAAAAAGCTAGTTTTTAATGGGATTTTCTTCTAGAATATTGGGCCGTTTTTTCAAAATGACATGGACTTATCGGTTTTTGCATGCATAAAAACAAATCAAAAATTATTATGCCTACACCTAATTTATGTTTAAGTGATATCGTAGGCTTCTAGCTACTTTGCCATACTTCCATGAAAAAAAAATGAGTTTTATTGTTTTATTTTTATTAATAACCCTTTAACTTGGATAAACCGACTGTTTTCTATTCTAAAAAGTTTTATTATCTTAAAAGGAAGACCAGATGCAAAAGCATAACCTACTACAAATGAGTACGAACAAGAGTGCAATAAGGTATTTTCAAAGCCCTTAGATTACCAAAGTCTTGAGTGGTTCTTTTAATAAAGGTGTTGAGAAGATTGGACAGTTGTATTCAGAGTGATATCCCGTTTCTTAACAAAAGATGTATTCTCGAGATAGCATTGGTTGATTCTGTGCTGTAAATTTATTAGGAAACAAATCTAATACAGTAACACATTCTATTCAACTTCTCATTCAAATAATCAATGTGACCAGACCAGTCTAAAAACTCATCAACATGAATACCTCATGTTAGGTATAATATACTAACCGTGTCATTCCTATAGATTTTCCAATGTCTGCTGAATGTCAAGACAAACAAACAAACAAACAAACAACCATCATACTATGGTCCTAAATTCTACAATTTATTGCCGCTCACTGTGAGAATGTTACCCCTGAATAGTTTTAAAAAGAACATTAAACAATATCTTATAAGTAAATGTCATCATTTTAATTTACTTTACTTCTACGGAACTCTAAGTGGGTACATCATTGCAGTTGATTAATTTTTTATAATTCTACTAATATTTCACTTCACACATGGCCGTCTGCTTGCTCTGGGGAAGCAACCAGACAACTAACTCTACTGCACTTGTATAGGTCAGTTGCATGCTAAGGTAACATCAAAATTCAAAAACTATTCTGATACGTCTAAAAAATGACCAGAATTTATTTTCAAAAAGGCCTCAATTTCCACTAAAACATCCAATTCACCACCTTCTTGACTTTTAGTACCTATATCTCAAAAGCTTGCTCAAAAGTTATTTTATTTTTAGAGTAATATTCGATTTAACTAGTTTAATTAATTGAAGGGTGCGAAGCAGGCGTAATGTGAAGTTCCTTTTAGCATTAAGTAAATATATGACGGTAAGAAAAAATCATGTTGATTCTACTTACCGAATTGCTGGTACTGGCCAATCCTTGGGACAATCCATTAATGGACAATCCCACATTGAAACAATGGTTTTGCAAAAAATTCATTTGGTCAGAGCACCACAACTTTGGCATATTAATTACTTTCATTTTACCGCTCAATTTATACTGGTTCGTCAAGGAGGAAATTTTCCATTTTATATCATCTACTACCAAGTTCTGTGCTCTGCAAGACTGAAGTTCTAATAACTTGTCCCTTATTATGCTCAGAGCGGCTCCCCTCTTGGAATGGTTTGCATAATCGGGGTGTCTGGCGTCGTAAAGCAAGGGTTGCTGTTGAAAAAAATGTATAAGAAGCAAAGTCACTTCTTTGGACCAAACAAATTTACTCGAACTGGTAGAGGCCATCATTTATATTTACCACGAACAAAAAACGCTAAAGGAAGAATTTTAGAACAAAAGGTGGGTTATAATAAAATTATTTATATGGAAAAATAATTGTACACATTTTTAAAAGTGGATTTTAAAGTAATTTTATATTAATATTTTTAAGATATATGAAGTTTCGTGTTTTTTAAATGCCATTGGAAGAAACACTGTCTTCACCGCCAAAATTATAGATTATTATACATTGCAACACTACAACAACAAATAAGAACAAGTAACAACAACCACTCCACACAAAATATTTCCCGTTATTTTGTGTTTTGTGTCTTGTGAACGTAAAAACATAAATAAATATATATCGTAAAGATACGGTAAATACAAAAAGAAAATGAGGTTATGGTTATGCTGCTGCTGCTTGTTTACGTATGGGCATGGCTTCGCTATACGGCATTCACTAGACGTCGACTAGCGTCTTCAGGCAGCGGTCTGGGCTACTTTTCTGGTGATTTTCAGCGACCTTTGCCGAATGTCAGCAACAATTAAGTTATTTCGCTTGACCCGCCGCTCGCTTCGCTCATTCCAGGACGCAACAAAACAAAACTAAAGCTGCATTTACATTCAATTTGAAGTCCAAGTCAAAAGTGCAATTCGCAAATATGTCATTTACATTGAACACATTTTTAGGTTACGTAATTATACGTATGGAATGTTTTCTTTTGCTTGTTGTAAATTGCCAGATAATTACAAATCATTTTTAAGAACAGTTCCTCGTTGAAATCGTTTTTTAAAATACATTGCCTTCAAAAAAATCATTTTCATCAAAGTGGGGCCCTTCAAAGTCCATTTTACATGTGTCCGAATTGTTTCTTACAAATGTTAATTCCAACACAAAATTGAAATTTACCTAATCCATAGATAAATTAGACCTATCCTAAACAAAGCAACATTGAGAATATTAAGATAAACAAAAATAATCTAACCTATAAATTTATTTTCTGCTTGCGTTTGGCAAGCAGCTTGACAAAATTCAAAGTGCTCTTCAAAGTCAACTTCGAATTTTGTCCAATGTAAATACAAGCGGGTACGGACAGTGTAAACTTTGTAGTCTCGAGCCGCGAGTCATCGAGCCAGCCTATGGCCGTCATACGTGTTCCATGTCTTTACGTTCTAGCAAAACTCCTCTAACGCCTCGGTGGTGCAATAGGCAGGGTGCTTGACTGTCATTCCTGCGCTGCGAGTTCGATTCCCACCGGTCGCGACAGATGTTTTGTTTACCTTTTTGTTAAAGATATGTTTGTTTTATTAATTTACCTTTTTCCTTAATTTTGGGTTAGTTTGGGTTAGTTTCTGTTAGCCTTGGGTTAGTTTTGGTTAGCACTTGGTTAGTTCTTGTTGATTGAGCCCCCGTAGCGAGCGAAGCGAGCGGAGGGACATGCAAAGCCATTATAGTTACCCTGGCTGTTGAATCGTAACTAGGGATTTAGCGTCTCGTTTAGTTACAATATGTGCTAGCACAACAAACGAAAAAATTGGCGCCAGATTTCTCGTTATGTTCCTCAGCTGGCTCGCGGCTCAACGGCTTGAGACTACAAAGTTTACACTGTCCGTACCCGCTTGTAATGTAAATGCTACGTGCTGTCACCATATGACAAGCAGGCAAATTTCAGCTTGAATTTGACTTCAAAATGAATGTAAATGCGGCTTAACACAAAATCAAGAATTTTTTTTTTACAAACATAACCTTAAAAAATTAAAAACATGGCTTGGCACTGACGGGAAGCGAGATTTCAGATACTAGTGCACTTGTGAATGCATGCGGCCGAAAGACCTGCGATTGGCAGGTATGAAACGGTGTGCGGCGGGCAATTTAAATTTTTGACCCTTCCAAACTTCGCTACGTTAAAGTTTATAATTTTTGTTTGATTTTTAATAAAGTATAATATTGGAAAATTTACGTCGATGATTTTTACTGAATAATAATGTTATCGAAACAAACTGTAGAAAAACGGCCACAAGTAAAACCAGTTTATTTTTCTTAAAAGGCAAGGCATACAGTAATATTTCACTTCACGCAGGGCCCTCCGCTCGCTTCGCTCGCTCCGGGGCTTAAAAAACGCAAAGTAACCAAGTGCTAACCCAAGACAAACCAAAAAATCAAAAGATAAAACGGTTTAGAAATATAACCTTAAAAAAACGACGGGGTTTGAACGCAGGTCGCCGAAGTGAAGACTAACCATTCAGACCATCTAGTTGCATCCCGAAGACATGGCGCGAACGTAAGGGTGGATGGAACCATATATTTAATACCCCTATATCGTGTGCCAAGCTTGTTTACTATGGAACTGCAGTTCGCCGAGGATGCACTTGTTGCACTTGCTTGATGTGTACTTTGGTTAGTTTGCGCATGAGCTAGCGCGGAATAATAGTTGGACGACTGTAAACGGCAAACGAGAAACGAGCTGACAATCTATACGTCCACGCATACGTGGAGGCGACCGATAATGGTTGAAATCCTTGACATGCGCTCAACGCTTAAAGTACACATGGATCATTCTATCTCGTTTTGATTTCGGAGAACTTTTGGCTCGACACACGATATAGGAGTATTAAATATATGGATGGGACGGACCTCTCGTAGCTAGCCAATCGCGCGCCTTTAAATCGCAAAGAATTCATAAATGCACTAGTATCTGAAACATCACTGACCGGGATCGTACCAGAAACCTTCGCATCACAAACGCACTATCTAACCATTGAACTACCAGCCCGTTGGAAGGAATTCGTATACCGCAAAGATATTATAGGTAATTCTGCCGATTTGGCAACGTCGGGTCGAGTCTTTGACAAGGGAAGTCTCTTCCCTGTCGAAGGGTCGCGTCGTGGTTCCCTATGGAAGCTGGCCAGGCGAGTACGCGGAGGCACAGCACAAATGCCTGTGATAAGGCATCTAGGCCTAGAATTCGGCGACGACGCCGGAAAAGCTGATGCTTTCGCGGATTACCTGGGCAGCGTCTATAGCGCGGCGCCTGACACCCTGCCAGAACAGGAGCTCTTTACGCGTACTGTAAACACATTCCGGCAATGTAAATACCCTATTCCCCAGGCAGTACTTGATGGACTGAGAATCACTCCAGCGGAAATCCGCAAAGCTCTTAGCCGTCTTCCGAGAAATAAAGCTCCCGGCCCGGATGGTATTCCGAATTCAGTCCTGAAAAATCTACCGCAAAAAACCATCATCCAGTACATGCACATAGTTAATGCGGTTATTCGGCTACAACATTTCCCTGCATCCTGGAAAATAGCGTGCATAATACACTTCCCGAAACCGGGGAAAGACCCGGCATTACCTGCATCTTATAGGCTTATCTCGCTTCTGAATACCCTCGGGAAGGTGGCTGAAAGGCTAATCTTGCCGAGGGTAAACAACGAAGTAGAGAAGCTTAAGATCCTCCCACAGGAGCAATTCGGCTTTCGCGGACAGCATGGCACCGTCATGCTGGCCGCGAAAATAGCGACCGACGTCTACAAAGGTTTCAGGAACAAACAGTCAACCGCTCTCTTACTACTTGACATCGAGAAGGCTTTCGACAGGGTGTGGCACGATGGGTTGCTGTACAAGTTGTTGGCAATCCACAACATGCCCCTGTACATGACAGCACTCATCGCGTCATACCTTGCCGGGCGAGCCTTCACGACTAAAATAGGCAATAAACTCTCAGCCAGTAGGAACCTATTCGCGGGGGTGCCTCAAGGAACTGTATTATCGCCGCTATTGTTCAATCTTTATATAGCAGATATCCCGTCATGTCCAAATACCCACAAAGCCTTATTTGCTGACGATACAGCAATTTATTCCCTTAATCCTCAAGCAGAGCTGGCTAAGGAAAATCTCCGGGAACACATGGATATTCTTGTTCCATACTATGAGAGGTGGAAGATAACGCTCAACCGCTCTAAAACCGAGCTAATTATCATCACTCGAAAGAGAAAAGACATTAACGTCACCCCTCTCATGTTAGGAAACACTCCTATACTCCCACAACCGAAGGTGAAGTATCTAGGCATCACCCTAGACAACAAACTTAATTTTAGCCGGCATATACAGGCAATATCATCAAAAAATGCAATGGTAAAAAGGGAACTAACATCACTTGTGACAGCCAGGTCATTCCTTAGTCCTGGTAATAAACTAATCCTATACCGCGCCATCATCCGGCCAGCTCTCCTCTACGGCTCACCACTCTGGTGTTCCGTAGCCAGGACTCATAAAAAGAAATTACAGGTTATGCAAAACAACTATCTCAGAGCTGCATTTTCTTTAACCCTACGGGACCGCATCAGAGTAGAAGACCTGCATGCGTGGGCGAAGATGGAATACATCGAAGAGTACATCGACGCCCTCGCATGTAGGTTTTTTGAAAGGCAGATCGCGGGTTCCCCGCTCACTGCCAATATAGCAAATGAACGCTATGATCCCGAAAATCCAGTCTCCCATGGAACAATATACCGTGAAATCTCATTATATTATAAACAGCTCATGCCTCCATAAGAAAGGAACCTTTGGGAATCATAGTTCGAAAGGCTACTTTCGAAAGTACTCGAAAACTATCTCTTTAAGCTCATTTTAACATCTACCTTTTTCAACAGTATCAGGAGCACAGAAACGCAATACCCATAAGGTAACTTGCGCGCTCTGTCTCCTGCCTGGCCAATCCATGGCGTTCGGACGCGTGGGCGGGGCTTATTAAGGAAGCTGGCCGGCGTATAAATACGCACTCTTGACGATCACAACACATACGATTACTAGCCACCGAAGCATCCCTGTCTCCGTAGCCGATACCGTGAGACTCGTTCTAAGCGACCTGATATCATTACTATACTTGAATAGACTTAACACAGTTAAGTCCCAACTCTCTTGTACATAGCTTCTTTTGTATTATGTCTTAATTACATGTTGTAAATATTGTAAATAGTAATTTTAGCATTATGACGCCCTGTTCCGTCAGAACAGTTTTAAGTAGGGTTTTTCCATAAATTTTCCCTACATTCACCCTCCTTTCTATGCATAAATCATGAAGCATGTACACTTAAACAGCAGGCTTTATGCCAATCAAAGCAAATCTTAGGACTTTGAAGGGGTAACCCACGAAAAGTGCAGCACAACCTAAACAGTACCACACGCCTAGTAATTAAGTAGGTTTGTTATCGACCCCGTAAGGGTGCCACTATCTGCTGGCCAATGGGCAGTGAGGTAACACTGCCCAGCATAACAGCAGAGTAGATCATAGTTAAATTGTCATGCCTAAGCTAGTTGTGTAGTTATTAATCATTGTAATATCAAATAAATATATTCCAAGTTCCAAGTCGCGTCGTGGAACGTCGCCAGAAAAATTGACAGCTTACCGCTGTCGGAAGACGATAATGTGCTTTAACATGCGTGTAGCGTTCCCACTAACTTTTCGATGCGAAAGCCGTAAACGTGCGTAATGGCGAAACAAGCAGAGGTATTATTATGGCTTTGCATTTCCCTTCGCTCGCAACCGAGGCGCAAACAACAAGAACTAACCAAGACTAACCCAAGCCTTGCCCAAAATTAAGAAAAAAAGTAAATTAATAAAAAAACAAACACAACCTTAAAGAAAAGTAAACAAGACATATGTTGCGACCGACGGGAATCGAACTCGCGGCTCATAAATGACAAGCAGAACGTCTAACTACTCCACCACCGAGGCGTTGAAGGTATTAGGCTAGACCGTAAAGACATGGGCAATTCCGAAACATTCGGTAATTACGTATGTCACCGGCGGCGTTCGCATGGAAAAGTTAGTAGGAGCGCTAGACGTTTTTTTGTGGCGTGTGGGATTACACCCATGATACAATAAACAATTTTTCGCGAGGTTAATCTAGCATAAACGGGTTAGGTTTTGAGCGTAACGTTTTCGCGACATAACCTAAAGAAGGGGAAATGTTGATGACGTCATCGTTAGGTTTGCCAAGCTTGGAACTTGGAACTTGGAATATATTTATTTGATATTACAATGATTAATAACTACACAACTAGCTTAGGCATGACAATTTCACAATGATCTACTCTGCTGTTATGCCGGGCAGTGTTACCTCACTGCCAGTGGCCAGCAGATAGTGGCACCCTTAGGGGGTCGATAACAAACCTACTTAATTACTAGGCGTGTGGTACTGTTTAGTGTGTGCTGCACTTTTCGTGGATTACCCCTTCAAAGTCCTAAGATTTGCTATGATTGGCATAAAGCCTGCTGTTTAAGCGTACACGCTTCATGATTTATGCATAGAAAGGAGGATGAATGTAGGGAAAATTTATGAAAAAACCCTACTTAAAACTGTTCTGATGGAAGAGGGCGTCATAATGCTAAAATTACTATTTACAATATTTACAACATGTAATTAAGACATAAAACAAAAGAAGCTATGAACAAGAGAGTTGGGACTTAACTGTGTTAAGTCTATTCAGGTATAGTAATGATATCAGGTCGCTTAGAACGAGCCTCACGGTATCGGCTACGGAGACACGGATGCTTCAGTGGCTAGGAATCGTATGTGTTGTGATCGGCAAGAGTGCGTATTTATACGCCGGCCGGCTCCCTTAACAAGCCCCGCCCACGCATCTGAACTCCGTGGATTGGCCAGGCAGGAGACAGAGCGCGCAAGTTACCGGATGGGTATTGCGTTTCTGTGCCCCTGATACGGTTGAAAAAATTAGATGTTAAAATTAGCTTAAAGGGATAGTTTTCGAGTACTTTCGAAAGTTGCCTTTCGAACTATGATTCCCAAAGGTTCCTGTCTTATGGAGGCATGAGCAGTTTATAATATAATGAGATTTCACAGTATATTGTTCCATGGGAAACTGGATTTTCGGGATCATGAGCGGGGAACACGCGATCTGCCTTTCGAAAAAGCTACATGCGAGGGCGTCGATGTACTCTTCGATGTATTCCATCTTCGCCCACGCATGCAGGTCTTCTACTCTGATGCGGTCCCGTAGGGTTAAAGAAAATGCAGCTCTGAGATAGTTGTTTTGCATAACCTGTATTTTCTTTTTATGAGTCCTGGCTACGGAACACCAGACTGGCGAGCCGTAGAGGAGAGCTGGCCGGATGATGGTGCGGTATAGGATTAGTTTATTACCAGGACTAAGGAATGACCTGGCTGTCACAAGTGATGTTAGTTCCCTTTTGCATTTTTTGATGATATTGCCTGTATATGCCGGCTAAAATTAAGTTTGTTGTCTAGGGTGATGCCTAGATACTTCACCTTCGATTGTGGGAGTATAGGAGTGTTTCCTAACATGAGAGGGGTGACGTTAATGTCTTTTTTCTTTCGAGTGATGATAATTAGCTCGGTTTTAGAGCGGTCGAGCGTTATCTTCCACCTCTCATAGTATGGAACAAGAATATCCATGTGTTCCCGGAGATTTTCCTTGGCCACCTCTGCTTGAGGATTAAGGGAATAAATTGTTTGCCGAATGTCAGCAACAATTAAGTTATTTCGCATAACCCTCCGCTCGCTTCGCTCGTTCCGGGACGCAACAAAACAAAACTAACCCAAAATCAAGATTTTTTTTTACAAACATAACCTTAAAAAAATTAAAAACATGGCGTGGCACTGACGGGAAGCGAGATTTCAGATACTAGTGCACTTATGAATGCATGCGGCCGAAAGACCTGCGATTGGCAGGTATGGAACGGTGTGCGGGCAATTTAAATTTTTGACCCTTCCTAGCTTCGCTACGTTTAAACTTATAATTTTTGTTTGATTTTAATAAAGTATAATATTGGAAAACTTCCGTTGATGTATTTTTACTGATGTTATCGAAGCAAACTGTAGAAAACCGGCCACAAGTAAAACCAGTTTATTTTTCTTAAAAGGCAAGGCATACAGTAATATTTCACTTCACGCATGGCCCTCCGCTCGCTTCGCTCGCTCCGGGGCACAAGAAACGCAAACTAACCAAGTGCTAACCCAAGACAAACCCAAAAATCAAGAAAAAACTGTTTAGAAATATAACCTTAAAAAAACGACGGGGTTTGAACCCAGGTCGCCGAAGTGAAGGCTAACCATTCAGACCATCTAGTTGCATCGCGAAGACATGGCGCGAACTTAAGGGTGGATGGAAGGACCTCTCGTAGCTAGCCAATCGCGCGCCTTTAAATCGCAAAGATTCATAAGTGCACTAGTATCTGAAACATCACTGACCGGGATCGTACCAGAAACCTTCGCATCACAAACGCACTATCTAACCACTGAACTACCAGCCCGTTGGAAGGAATTCGTATACCGCAAAGATATTATAGGTAATTCTGCCGATTTGGCAACGTCGGATCGAGTCTTTGACAGGGGAAGTCTCTTCCCTGTCAAAGGGTCGCGTCGTGGAACGTCGCCAGAAAAATTGACAGCATGCCGCTGTCGGAAGACGATAATGTGCTTTAACACGTGAGTAGCGCTCCTACTAACTTTTCGATGGGAAAGCCGTAGACGTGCGTAATGGCGAAACAAGAAGAGGTATTATTATGGCTTTGCATTTACCTTCGCTCGCAATGGGGTCGCAAACAACAAGAACTAACCAAGACTAACCCAA
This sequence comes from Pissodes strobi, assembly GCA_016904865.1. NCBI lineage: Eukaryota > Metazoa > Arthropoda > Insecta > Coleoptera > Curculionidae > Pissodes > Pissodes strobi. Next base: position 82,546 of record MU186278.1, on the reverse strand, counting down.
GCCTTGCCCAAAATTAAGAAAAAAAAGTAAATTAATAAAAAAACAAACACAACATTAAAGAAAAGTAAACAAGACATATGTTGCGACCGACGGGAATCAAACCCGCGGCGCATAAATGGCAAGCAGAACGTCTAACTACTACACCACCGAGGCGTTGAAGGTATTTGGCTAGACCGTAATGACATGGGTAATTCCGAAACATTCGGTAATTACGTATGTCCACGGCGTTCGCATGGAAAAGTTAGTAGGAGCGCTAGACGTTTTTGTGACGTGTGGGATTACACCCATGATACAATAAGCAATTTTTTGCGAGGTTACCAGCATAAACGGTTTAGGTTTTGAGCGTCGTCTGGAGCGGGTTTTGCTTGGGTTATGTTGTTTGTCACTTGTCAGAGCTTGAAAATGGCGGGATTTTAGCTGGATTTAAATATATATAAAATATAAATTTCTCCATTTCCGATTTTATGATTACTAGGCGATTCGCCGATTTGTTTATGCTAGGCTAGAATAGGTTAGGTCCAAACCTGAGCAAAAAAAATCAGCATTAGGCAACAATTAGCGTTTACGCCAACAAAACCGAAGTAACTCCAGTGTATCATATATTTATGTTGGTGGTGATAGGTATATGACGTATAAAGGTATAAATTAGCATAATCTAAGCCCGATTCGCGAAAAATCCCTTAATAACGGGAATAGCGGCTTCAAGATCGGTTCTCTCTGCGCATTGACGTCACAAAGAGCGTTATTCATTTAAATTATACTGGTAACAGCCCCAGTATATACATACATTTTAGATTTCACTGAATAGTTTGTTTTATTTTGATAGAAAATTTAGTAAATGGAGTTTTGGATGATTAATTAAAGTTAATTTTGAATTATTAACGTCATTATTAAAGGTTTTTTTAGGACATGAATTTTTCCGCTTTAGATGATTGTGGCAAGAGTGCAAAAGGATTATTTTATTGAGTTTAGTACATTCAGCAACACACAGGACTCTACTCTCAGTGATACATTTACACAGATAAAACGAGGAATAAAAGCTTATAATTTTTAATATAACATAGCACTTTTTCTTTTTCAATTAAAACGGGTATCAAAAGCGCAACGTTCGGCCATGAGAAAAAATAAACATTACAATTAAACAAATAGAACAAATAAACATTATATCTACTTGGTCCATGTATGAAATAAAATACACGCCCAGATAAACCCACACCAGATGCGAAACCTCCCGCCTAACGCATGAAACAAGAATTCGTTTAAAGCTCCGCCTCCTTGGGATGGCCAGCCATCCCAAGAAATAATCAGGGCAAGCTCTAGTGAGATTCTAAACGCGAGCCACGCGAGTCTTTTGGTTTAGTACGAGAGCGTTACGAAAAGTAATTAATCTTTATTTTATTTTGCTTGAAAATGCCTGGTTATAAGTGCCTTTATTTGAATTGTTCTACTAGAAACGGTGGCGACAAATCAATATTTAAATTATTCCACGATCCTGAAAGGTATGTATAAATGTTGTTTAATGTCCATTACAGCACACTTAAATCTGAAAACTGGCAGATACAATGTTATAGTTAAATCTTATTTAAATCCAACTAATATTATACAGTGTCCGCCAGAATATTGGCCACATATGGGATTTTTTTTTTATTATTATGATATCGGAACTTTTGTTTTAACCAATCAATTCTGCATGTCTGACAATCTAAAAATGCATTTTAACATTGAAAATGTTTCTGTTTTCCTAGTATAGGGCCTGAAATCGTGAAACAGTGCATGCTACATTTGCCACATTCATGACGTCATACGCGTGAGAGATCGTGTTAGTTTGCTTATTTAAACCTAAATTTGATTATAACGTATCGGAATCGGTTCAAATGACTAAAATCAATTGGAACTAACTGAAACTAACCGAAAGTTGATTGGACCACTAAACTAACCAAAACTAACCAAACACATTAAAATTGCTTATAACGTACCGGAACCGGTTCAAATAACTAAAATATATTAAAACTAACTGCATTTTACCGAAAATTGATTGAACGACTAACTAGCCAAAAGTAACCAAAAGCACCAATATGGGCTAAAGCGCATCGAAATAGATTTAAAATATTGAAGTAAGTTCAAACTAACCCAAATTAACCGAATTTTGGTGACTGGTGACTAACCAAACTAACCGAAAACATTAGAAATGCTTATAACGTCTCGGTACTGGTTCAAATGACTAAAATAAATTGGAACTAACTGAATTTTACCTAAAGTTGATTGAACGACTAACCAAAACGAACCAAAGGTAAGTAAAACCATCAAATTGGGCTAAAACGTATCCAAATTGATTAAAAATATTAAAACTAACCGAAATTAACCGAATTTGGTGACTAACCAAAAATGACCAAAAACACTAAAATTGCTTATAACGTATCGGAACTGGTTAAAATGATTAAAATAAATTAAAACTAACTTACAGTTGATTGAACGAGTAACCAAGACTAACCAAAAGCACCGGATTCGGTTCAAATGATTGAAATAAATTAAAACTAACTAAAACTAACCGAAAACTGATTGAATGACTCACCAAAACTAATCAAAAGTAACCATAAGCACCAAAAAGGGCTAAAACGAATCGGAACTGATTAAAGGTATTAAAATAAGTAACAAATCCAAATTAACCAAAATTTGGCGACTAACTAAAATGAACCAAAACATTAAAATTGGTTCTAACTGAAATAAATTAAAACTAACTAAAACTAACCGAAAGCTGATTGAATGACAAACGAAAACTAATCAAAAGTAACCATAAACACCAAAAAGGGCTAAAACTATCGGAACTGATTAAAGGTATTAAAAGAAGTAACTAACCCAAATTAACCGAATTTTGGCGACTAACTAAATTTAACCAAAAACGTTTAAATTGGTTATAACATATCGGAACCTGTTCAATTGGCTGAAATTAACCGAACGTTAATTGAATGACTAACCCAAACTAACCAAAATTAACTAAAAGCACCAAAACGGGCTAAAACGTATCGAAATAGGTTAAAACTATGGAAGTAAGTTAAAACTAATACAAATTAATCAAATTTTTGTGATTAACCAATAACACTAGAATTGGGTATAACGTATTGGAACTGGTTCAAATGGCTAAAATAAATTAAAACTAACTGAAAATTAGCCTTTTTTGGTGCCTCTGGTTACTTTTGGTTAGTCGTTTAACCAACTTTCGGTTAATTTCAGTTAGTTTTAATTTATTTTAGTCATTTGAGCCGGCTCCTATACGTCATTAGCAATTTTAGCTTTTTTTGGTTAGTTTTGGTTTGTCATTTAACCAACTTTCGGTTACTTTCAGTTAGTTCCAATTTATTTTCGTCATTTGAACCGGTTGCGATGTTTTTGGTCAATTTAAGTTAGTCGCTATATACCTACCTACTCGTACCTATATTCAACTTAAACTCAATTTACTACGTTTTAGCCCTTTTTGGTACTTTTGGATACTTTTGGTTAGTCGTTCAATCAATTTTCGGTTGATTTCAGTTGGTTTTAAATTATTTTTTCTAATACCGTGCGTAAAATACTCGCTTTACGCACTCTTTAAGATTTGTAAAATAGGCCTTTTTAATATGCAGTGCGTAAAATAAGTTATTTTACGCACTAGTGCGTAAAGTAAATCTGACATATTTTTTGACGTTTAGGGCAGTGCGTAAAATAATATATTTTACGCACTAGTGCGTAAAGTAATTTAATATTATTTTTGTTTTTTCATATATTTTTCGGTAGTAGAAAAAATTTTGTATGCTACTCATGTGTAAAGTACCGTTTTTGTATTCATGGGATTGTCAATATTCCCGACAATATTCCCATTCTTAAAAAAGGGTCACTTTACACACTTGTTGCATAAATAACTATTAGTCATTTGAACAAATTCCGATACGTTATAACAAATTTTAACGTTTTTGGATAGTTTAGGTTAGTCGCCAATATTCGGTTAATTTGGGTTAGTTTTAACTTACTTTAATGTTTTGAATCTGTTCCGATACATTTTAGCCCGTTTTGGTGCTTTTATTTGCTTTTGGTTAGTTATCTAATCAACTTTCGGTTACTTTTAGCTAGTTCCAATTTATATTAATCGTTTGAATCAGTTCCGATATGTTTTAATCAAATTTAACGTTTTTGGTTAGTTTTGGTTAGCCCTTAAAATTTGGCTCGTTTTGGTTAGAACTTATTTTAATGTTTGTAACCTGTTCCAATACTTTTTAGCCCGTTTTGGTGCTTTTGGTTACTTTTGGCTAGTTTTTCGTTAGTCGTTCAATCAACTTTCGGTTAGTTTCAGTTAGTTCCAATTTATTTTAGTTATTTGAACCGATTTCGATATCTTATGATCAAATTTAAGTTTAAATAAACAAACTAACACGATCTCTCTCGCGTATGACGTCATGTGACAAATGTAGCATGCACTTTTTCACTATTTGAGGCCCTATATTAGGATAACAGAAACATTTTCAATGTTAAAATATCCTTAAATCGGCATACATTAAAGCGTATTAAGGGAATTTCTGTAAAAAAGTCAGAGCAGCCATAATAACACAAGATTTCCATGACCGCCTGTTGGGAAAAAAAGAAAGTGAATGGCTATTGCAAATTTTTATTTTTCCTGAACGCAGTTCACCAACAAAACACGTTTTCATTTAATTGGTGCAGACCAACTATTTTAATTTTGAAGAACAATTCTATAATCATACTCAGATTATTTGGTGCAGGCCGCGTATAACCGCCACGTCAAGGTTAAAGGTGGCTGACGAGAAATTTGTCGAGCTTTTACATCTGGTGTGGGTTTATCTGGGGTTCGATGGTATTACTATCAAACTTACAGCGTTGCCAGTCTAGAAATCTGTACTAGATCTCTTGCATTTAATACTCTCATATATAAGAGAAAATAAAACTATTAATTACTCTTTTATTAAGGTTTTATTATGATTTTCTTTTCAAAATTAATTAAATAAACATTATTCATTGGATTGGAAAATAAATCGACGGTTTATTATTGTACTTAAAACTTAACACTATTTATCTATATCCATGTTTAGGAACTAAAAGGAAACAGATCTGGAGAAAATGGTGGCTGCAAATAAAGAGGAGCACAGAGCTGTAAGTATGGTCGAGATGAAGAATGAAGGGGAATTTGCGAATATTTTGGAGCACCCGTAGCGGTTTCACTCTTTGAGCTACAAATAAATTTAAATTGTTAAACTTGTAGGGTTTATGAACTGCCATCAACTGTTGATGCTTTAAATGGATCGTATATAATTCATTTATGGGGTAGTCGGTTTGTTACTGATATAAAATTAACTAAAAAAGACGATAAAAGCCGTTCTAAATGTGAAAGAAAGAGAACGCTGTAAAATAATGTGTTGGTGAAATGCATTGATGATATGGCTGTTTTTGTCATTTTCTCAGTTAGTTTTAAAAAGAGAGGCAAAGGCATTGATTTGTATAGGAGTGGATAAGCAATAGCCGCCTGTCGCACTACTCAAAAGTGGCAACCTATGGGCGAAAAAACAGGTTTCTGCGCATGACAAAATCGACGGAAAATGAAAAAACGTAAACAAAGGTGATACCGTTTTGTCATGCGCACTAAAACACTTGCCGTCTCAGCAGGCGTCGGTCAGGATCGAACTTGGCTTTTGTCTTTGACGTGTTTTCGTTTTGACGGCGCGGCGTTTTGAGTTAATAATTCGAGTTCGATTCGAGGCAAAATACCCGGCATCTCCTATTTCAAGTAAGTCTAATTATTATAAGTATTACTTATTTATACCATATTGTTTGTTTCACTATGCTAACTGGGGCCCATTTCCCAATCGGCAAGACTCCTCTACCGAATATTTGTTGAAATAATCACTTTCGAAGTCCGGGCCTGTCTATTTACCTTCACGGTGCAACAGCTAGCTCCTACTAATTTTCTAATGCGCAAGTCCAAATTGAAGTGTCTTTGTTTACATTTCGCGGTCGTAAATTTGCCATGTTTGGTCTATTTATTGCTTATCCACTCCTATACAAATCAATGGGCAAAGGTAGCTGTGATAGAGGTATCAAATCTGGCACATTCGAGGTCAGTTAAATAACAAAAATTGGTATTTTTAATCAAATATACGATTTTCATTTGCTTTAGATGTCAAATTGTAACTTTTCAGGAAAAATACTTCAGCTGTGGTAATTTAAAGCTTTTTGTAGCTCTAAAAATAAAAGCGCTGCTCTAAAATATACGAAAAAACCCTGTAGTACATTCAACTTATTTAAGGAAAATTTGCTTTGAATTTACTTTGGAAAGTGAATTCACAATTCATATTAAAACTTAAAATCCTTTTTATGAGATAGGCCGATTTTTTTATTGTAATAATGAGAATTCTTGACAGATCGCGATAGATAATAGCATTTTCCCTAACAGGTGCGGAAAATGCATCTTCCAGAAGCGTGTAGTTAGGAATAATTCTTTTTCTACAAGCGTGCGTATATAACCCGATATTCTAATTTTTATTTAAAATGCTACATTTTATTAACTGTTTATATGATGTTTGGTGATAAAGTACAATTAGTCGTATTGACCAAGTTGATAGCAGGTTCTACTCGCCATCATATTGACTCTATTTAGTGTTATACTAATTTCTTCTGATTCGAATGTTTGGATGTTGGTTCCCGAAAACGCCCTGGACCACATTTCTGGAGACACTGTGCTTAGTTCAAAGGTGGTTCGAGGTCTTAAGCAAGTTGATGGGCAAGGTGTAGAGTTATCCTCTGGATTTAGAAGCATATTCGCTATTTTCTTTTCGTTCTCTACAGTCTTCTAATTATCCCTTGGCTACATTCCATCTACATGCATGGAGGATGGCAAGTTAGTTATCGTCGGAGATGACCGCCTATAACAGGGCCTCTCGTATACTACTTTGGATTAGGCAATTTCATGCATTGATATTGTAGTTTGGGCTAGGTTTTGTTATCTGGGATTTTAAAAGGGACCATAGATTCCTGTTCTTAGATATTATCTATCGTTAGATCAAATCATTCTTCGCGTCTGCAAGCTCCCACAACCCCGATGATAGTAGCGATGTTCATTAGCAAATAAACATGATTGGTTGAGGTCTTCTTAGGTAAAAATTTTTGATTTTTTTCGGGCGGAAACGTATGCTTTTCGTTTTTAGGAAAGCGGTTATTTTGAGGTATTTGCTCATATTAATGTTTTTAACTTTAAGCACCGTTTTTATCATCGACTATAGGGTTGACAATTGGCACATTCTCGAAAGCTTGGATAAATAAATTAAAATTACCTCCTCCATTTCACGATTACTTATTTTCTATTTTAGTGACCATTGGTTGAAAACTTCATATTCTTAACTACCGTTTTTCCGATTAAACAAGTCAAGGAATTTGGTAAAAAGACGGATATAAATTGCCTACTAGTGTTGTGCCTAATGAATGTTAGTGTGGCTACCTGTTGAAGTTGTGTAATTCCTGTTTTTCCACCAATTCCCAGTAAAATTCGTGATAAGCCGGTTTGTTATGTTTGTTGTTTAGACTGTGAACTCTGTTATTTTCTTCGTTTTCCCACGCACAGGCCGTCAGCTGTCTTTTGACAAGTAAGTTGGAAGTGGTTGCGGTACCGTCGCGGATTTCTTACGCTATCCACCGACATTGCCAGTTGGTGTTTCTGAGCTGTGGCGTTTTCCATTTGTTTCGCCGGTACACATTACCAATGGCAGTCTGTTGCAAATGCATTAATCAGATTTCTGATGACTCAGATGTTCCACTGATAACTTGTGATGTGTGCGTAGTGGATTATTGCCAAAGTTGCTTTCCGCTAAGCACTTCAGAATTGTGAGTTTTGCCTTTAAAAAAGCGTAATCTGATGATTGTTTGTGCGACATGCAAGGTCGCTGTCCGTAAGTGCCTGCTGAGCAGTGAGCAGTTGCAGCATCGGGAAACGGAAAATTTGATGTTAAAATCAATTATTAAAGATAAGGAAGAGATAATTGCTGATAAGTCTGAAATAATTAACTTACTCCAGAAAGCTAAGAGTTCCATACAAAAGAACGGCAACCAGGATAAAAGCGCAACAACCACCGATGTGCCAAATACCAACAGTGTTAACACCAGCTCTAGTTCTTCAGCGGTTATTACTACATCTGATGTAAGAAACGCAGTTAATAAGGTAATGGCAACAATTCAGACTGTAAATAAGATCAATAAAATGAATGTTAAACCTAGTGTGCAAAATATCATAAAAGGTACAAACAACGCTCTTGCTGGTTTGAGTGCAGTAAATGGTATCATATTGGCAATCTGGATGGCCGTACAACAGTGGAAGCCCTTGTGGAACACCTGAAGCTCAATTCTATCGAATCCATGACATGCGAAAAATTGACCAATAAGAATCAATTGGTTACCTCCTTTAAAGTCGCTGTAAAGCCAGAACAGGAAGCTGATATATGCAATGATACCATTTGGCCTACTAACGTCACAGTGAGACCCTTTGATTTTGGTCATAGGTCCCGCTCACGGGGCCAACATCAGGGGTATCAAGGTTTTAATAATAATGGGAGAAAAATACAATACCGAAGCCGAAATTTTTACAGAGGAAATCAAACCCGACAAAACAACTCAGTATCTATTATCAGAATGTAAGGGGCTTAAGAACAAAGCAAGAATTGGGTTTAACTGACTATACGATATTTAGATGTGACCGATCGTTAAAAAGTAGTCCCCACACTCGTGGAGGAGGGGTATTAATTGCAGTATATGAAACAATCCCTGCAAAACTAATAACTACAGAGATTGACAATGTTGAACACCTTTTTGTATGTGTGGCACTGAATGGACAAAAAGTTTTATTCGGAAATGTTTATTTACCACCACAAACACCTATAGACATTTATGACCATTTTGTTTATCTGTTGATCAGGTTTTAAATAGTACTGTGTATGATAAAATAGTGATATGTGGTGATTTTAACTTACCAAATGTTGATTGGTCAAATGACTACATGGGTTTTAATGTAAATAATTTTGTATGTTCCCAAGCGCAAACTGTTATTGAATATTTCGCTTTTTTAAACTTTTATCAGATGATTAATATTTTAAATGCATGTGGTTCTATCTTAGATTTAATTTTTTGTAATTCTGTGGATGTCTGTGTTATGATATGTGACGACCCAATTTTATCCTGTGATAAGTATCATCCTGCTTTGATTTTTGACATTAATGTTGTAAAAATGGAGAAAGATGCCTTTGATTATGAATATTTTGATTTTAAGAGAGCTAACTTCCTTGAAATAAACCACTTTCTAGGCCTCTTTGACTGGAAGTATATTTTAGCTGTACAAGATGTAAATTTAGTTTTAGAAAATTTTTATAATATAACACCGCCCTAGAGTTAAATGTTCCAAAGTGAAAAACAAAAAACCGAAAATTTCCTATTTGGTATAGTGAAGAACTTAAAGGGACAATTTTAAAAAAGAAAACAACGCATAAATTGTGGAAAAATAGGAGGGAATTTAGCTTTTATACACAATTTAAAAGTTTGCGGTTAAAATGTAGGAATCTGATTAAACAATGCTATGAAACCTATAAAAATCAAGTTCAAGATAGCATACGGGAAAACACTAAAATTTTCTGGAAGTATGTCCATTCAAAAAAAAAATAGTTACGATCTACCTAACAACATGACCTTTAGGGATCAAAGTTCCAGCAATCCTGTTGATATAGCTGAGTTCTTTGCTCAGCACTTTGGATCTGCTTATGCACACTGTGATAATGTTTCTGAAACACCTGACATACCCTGTGATAGATCAATAGATTTGCATGGCTGTGATATTGGTTTATTAGACGTTTATAATGCTATTACTAATCTAAAAGATAACTTGAGTTCAGGACCGAATCAGTTGCCTGTGATATTTTTTAAGGAATGTAAATATATTTTATCATATGTGTTGCACGAAATATTTAAAATGTCATTGTCTTCTGGAGTGTTCCCTGAAATGTGGAAAATTTGTCATATTTAAGGGTGGAAATCGATCGGAAACTTAAAATTATAGACCAATATCTAAAGTATGTATTGCCGCAAAACTTTTGGACCAAATTGTTGAAAGTAAGATATCTCCTTTATTTCATGGACTCATATCCAATGCTCAGCATGGCTTTGTAAAGAGCCGTTCGACAGTAACTAATTTGCTTGTCGATGGTGAGGCACTGGAAAATAGATGTCAAGTTGATTGTATTTACATAGACTTTTCCAAGGCTTTCGATAGTGTTCATCATGAAATACTAATCCATAAACTTAAATGTTTGGGAGTTCATAGGGCCTTATTAGAGTGGTTTAGGAGTTATCTTAAAGGGAGAAGACAGGTTGTGAAAATACGAAATGTTGTGTCAGATGAGATTATTGTAGCGTCAGGAGTTCCTCAGGGTTCACACCTGGGTCCATTACTATTCATAATTTTTATCAATGACCTTTATTTTATTCTGAGGAATAGTCGTAAACTATTGTTTGATGATGATTTGAAGTTGTTTATGACGATTTGTAATATTGATGACTGTATAAAACTCCAAAATGACCTGAATATGCTGTCACAGTGGTATTGATAAGTGTAAAGTTCTAACTGTTTCAAGAAAGAGAGAAAACATAACTTTTAATTACAGCATCCATAATGAGACTCTTGAGAGGGTCAAAATAATTAAGGATCTTGGTGTCTATGTTGATAGTGAACTTCATTTTGACTATCACATTGAATTTATAAAAAATAACGCAATGAGGCTACTAGGGTTTGGGAGTAGAACCCTTAAGGACTTCAATGATTTAAGATGTTTTAAAACTCTCTTCTGTAGTTATAGTGCGCCAAGCGAGTGAACCTTAACAACGACTGAAGGGGGTAGAGGACTAGCACGTAAAAAATCTTGCCTTCCCATAGGCGCACGAGGTTATTCTTACCATATTATTATTGATAATATTGATTAGTTTAAGACGTTAAAATTAATTACAGTTTTTTTTATATTACAGTCTTATAGTACAAAATATGTCATATAATAATATCTCATTTTTATAATAAGGATAGTATTCTATGATATTATTTGTTGTATGTATTACATAAATATGTTGAAGTGATAAGTAGAGTTCGTTTCCCGAAGGTTTTGTATTTACGTCATTGATGACGTCGCTTAATTTGGAAAAAAACGGTTTATCGTAGCTAATTCATATAAATTCTCTAGCATTCAAATTTTGTATTTAAAGTTAGGCAATATTGAAGTAAGTATGTTCCAAAACGCTCTTTATAGAACGTTCGGAATTGTTTTGTAATAAAAATTTTAATTTAGAGAGTTCAGTTAAGAGAGTTATCCGAAATATATAAAAATTAGTTAACCGCGTATAATAATCACCAAATGCAAGAAAAATATAAGAAAGGTTAAAAATCTTCAAAGATATCATCAAATTAAGGGTCTGATGATATATAGGTTGTGTCGATTTTGCAAATTTTCTTTTTTTTTCGCTAGAAAAGGGGTGTCCTATAGAGTAGCTTAAGCCAAAAAAATCGGAGGATTCGCCACATTTGAGCAGAAAACATATCCGCGTTTTGAGCCTAAATTGTCCTAGAAGGGCAAACTTCCACTACGACTTTCCCAGGTGTAACGTGAAAATATTGAAATTGTAACGTGAAAATAATGAAATTTTAGTAACCGACACCGGGGGCCTGGCACAGTGTTTCCAAAAGTTGCACATTTTCTTATGGGGAATAACAGTGTTGTTTACTATTTAAGTATATTTAATATTCCACTTCACGCATGACCCTCCGCTTGCTTCGGGGGCGCAACCAAACAAAACTAACCCAAACTAACCCAAGGCATGCCGGAAATAAAAAAAAATTGAAATTTGTCAGTCGAAAATGCAAATATTTTTTAGTTTGTTTTTCCTCATTTGGGAATGTCTTGGGTTAGTTTGGGTTAGGTTTGTTTGGTTACGCCCCCGGAGCGAGCGGAGAGCCATGTATGAAGTGAAATATTTGATGAATATATAAATACAAAGGAATAGTGTAATCGAATGAGTGTCTCTTTTATTCCGATGAATGAATGCAAATGCACATTGAACAATCATCCAAGCAGCCACGTTTACCATACGGCGGGCAATGATATCATTATGGCAGGATCGACCATCCCTTCATCTTCATTCAATCGGACTATTGGGGGTCTCGGTCAACAGCAATATATAAATAAATCAGCCTCCCAGAAGCTTGGGACGCTATTTCGCAACAAAAAATGTATACACCGCAGCAGTTGCTCTTGCTTTACAAAGCGCAAATAAGACCGTGCTTAGAATATTGCTCACACATCTGGGGTGCCACGCCAGAGCACACCCTATAGCTACTGGATTCCGTTCGGAAGAGAGTTGTGCGTCTCGTCGGTGACCCGGAATTGACCCGGAATCTGGATAGTCTGAAACACCGCAAACATGTGACCGAGAAATCCCTGTTCTACATATACTTTTACGGCAGATGTTCCCAGGATTTGGCCCGCCTCATCCCGCCCCTGACAACGCCTGTCAGACAGTCACGATAGACGGCAAGAGCGCACCGGTTCGCCGTACAACTGGAAAAACCTAGAACATCGCTTTACAAGAACTCCTCTGTCTGGCGCACTGCATCACTGTGGAACTCACTCCCAGGACGCATATTCGGATGTACCAAGCAAGATGTCCAGTCGACTATGCCGAACGTTTCTTCATATGTGACGTGCACAACAGCATTTAGTCGGATGTCGTGACTGTTACATAGAATCAACAAATAAGTCTTCAATTATTTAAACACTTCATGCATGGCCCTCCGCTCGCTTCGCTCTCTATACGGGGGCTCAACAAATAGAAACTAACCAGGTGCTAACCAAAACTAACCCAAAAATTTTATTTAATTTTTTTTATTTTGGGTTAATTTTGGTTAGCACTTGGTTAGTTCCTGTTTGTTGAGCCCCCGGAGCGAGCGAAGCGAGCGGAGGGCCATGCATGAAGTGTTAAAATAATTGAAGACTTATTTGTTGATTCTATGTAACAGTCACGACATCTGACTAAATGCTATCGTGCAAGTCACATATGAAGAAACGATCGGCATTGCCGAATGGACATCTTGCCTGTTACATGCGAATATGCTCCCAGGACATCTGTTCTCCAAACTAACTATTCAAGAACCGTGTCAATCAACATCTTCGCACACATACCGCTCGTCGAGCAATATAGGATGTGCTACTGCCATAAAAAAATCATTCACCCAAATAAAAAATATAGTAGAGACACTTATAGCACAGCTTATCCACTACCAGCTAGTCAACTCTATCCTAATCGGAAAGTTGGAGTGTCGGGCACTGCGCCCTGAGCGGTTAGTTCCACAGTTGAATTTAAGATGAATTTTTGCTTCAAAATACATGACAAATTCGTCCGAAGCCTCGGCTATCGCCCTGAGAGGTTCGGAAATTTCGGATTTTTATACAATTGTGCGTTTTAAAATCGTTTTTAAACAGATTTTAAACGATAAAATAGTTATTTATGCAACAAGTGTGTAAAGTGAACCTTTTTTTATGAATGGGAATATTGATAAAAAAATTTAATTGAAATTGAATAACAAAAAGGGTACTTTACACATGAGTAGCATACAAAATTTTTTCCACTACCGAAAAATATATGAAAAAACAAAAATATTATTAAATTACTTTACGCACTAGTGCGTAAAATAAATTATTTTACACACTAGTTCGTAAAATATATTATTTTACGCATTGCTCAAATGTCAAAAAATATGTCAGATTTACTTTACGCACTAGTGCGTAAAATAACTTATTTTACGCACTGCACATTAAAAAAGCCTATTTTACGAATTTTAGAGAGTGCGTAAGGTTAGTACTTTACGCACGGTAGTAGAAAAAGCATATTTTAAATTAAACGAACTGTCAAAAGTATTATTCAGATGCCCAGGCGTTTAAAACAATATTAAGTCATGACCCTCTTCTAAAATTTGCAAAACTTGGTTATTGACTTTCCCAAATCAAAGGATGCCGCCGAAAGATGACTAGCTGGTAGTGAATAAGCTGCGCTTATAGCGCACCATTTTTCTAATGAATTTTGCTAACGAAACTACAGTAAATGTCTGGCAACAGTGTGCCTTCTTAAAAATCTTTGTTTTGGCTATTGTGACAGTTGACAGTAAAAAGGAGGATGGATATTTACAAGTAAAATTTAATTTTGTTTAATGGGGCTATGGCTATGAGTCGCTTTAAATTAGGACCGAAACAAAACGGAGGTCTCTCGTTCGACGCAAATGTATCCTAGTTAATATTTTCACCCGACAATTGATTTTCAGATGTGTTTTGTCTATATTTCTAGTGCTTTTGTGAAGTGGTGCTCAAAATTTGCGTCAAAACTGGAACTTTGAGGGCATTTTTTCGGTTCAAATGTAGCGGATCTTCCGACTTTTTTGGCTTAAACTACTATATAGGACACCCCCTTTCTAGTGAAAAAAGAGAATTTGCAAAATCGACAAAACCTATATATCACCAGACCCTACAAACCAAATAATATAAATAACCACACAGTTCGGCATCGGCAATTTCCACGCCAATGGCTAAAGCAAGTCGCTGCCGAAATTTTAAAATATGTAAAAAAAATTAGGTGTTGGTCTAGGGTCAAAGTGTATTTAATATATCCTGCGACCAATCACGAAACTGCCTCCCCGCTAAAAATCAAGTAAACGTCGCACTGTTGCCTATTGTCGCGTATTTTAAATATTTTGAAGGCGAATAAAATATAAACATTATAAATATTATAGTATACTTATTCCGTATTCCGTATTTCCCTGTGTAAATAAAATAGTAAATAATAGAAGACACTAGTATTAAGGAAAATAACAAAATTAAGTATTCAAGTAGGAAATATAAATATGTAAATTCACTATAGGAAACTAGACAGGAAATAAATTAGGATTATTGGGGAAAAAATGTGGCAGCATCTAAATATGCGAGGACATTTTTTGCCCGCATTCTTTCCGTCCAGGTTCTTTCATTTGGCAAACAGTATGTTTGCTCAGGTTTGGAGTATGCATGTCCTTTTTGGTCTCCTTTTTATAACATTTACATTGACTCTCTGGAAAAGGTACAAAGAAATTTTTTACGACTGATCAATTTTAAATGCGGCATTCCTCTGGACTTAATTGATTATGGTTATTTGCACAATCTGTTTAACCTCCCAACCTTACATGTAAGAAGAAATCAATATGACTTGTGCACCTTGTTTAAGAACATTAATACTTTTGATTGTCCAGAACTCTTGGAATTAATTAATTTTCGAGTACCACAAAGAGAGACAAGGTGTACAGAGTTATTTCACATACCATTTCACCGAACCAATTTTGGTGTAAATAGTTTAATATGTAGAATGTGTAGAACTGCGAATCGGCACTGTGATGATATTGGTTTTTTTCGATGTGAGTTTGAATACATTTAAAACCTCAATTCGTAGGAAACTGACATGATGTGTATTTGGCTCTTTTGACATGATATTCTTTATTGTCTCTTTGCTTTTATATGATTGTGATGTGTTTGTTTGTTTGTTGTTAGTGACATATTTTAATTTTTGACTTTGTATTTCTTTTTTTAGTATAAGTATAATTGGTTCGATCTCTAATGTAATAATGTTTATATTGTATCTTTCAATGGGAAACCGCTAATAAAGATTTATTTATTTATTTATTATTTATTTAAAAACGAATTAACATTCTTTCCGGCTTCAATTAGATCTCGTCTGGGACGCCCTCTATCGAGGTTTCAACTACATCCATGTTTTTGTGATATGAGCTATAAACTTAACGAAACTGCTCGGACTCGAAGTGAATTTTATCACTAGTTTAACGTCACCTTATTTCCTACAAAGTTTTGCGAAAGAATCGCCAAAAATGAGTGATAATGACGAGTCTCCGAATATTGAACAGGTTGAAGAAGCTGCGCTATCCACGTTAGTGCTCGACAAATCGAGAAATTTATACCAAAACATCTACAACAACTTGGAAACCGGAATCAAACAAAAATAATTTTACAGGAAAGGTAATACGAGCCTATTTCCTGAAGCTATCCAGTACCTTAAGGGCGTCAACTTTGCTCCCCAACATGACTTACTACCATTTACATAATTGTACCTTTAAAATTTGTAATAAATAAATATTTTCAATATTTTTACGATTTAGAAAAGATAATTTTTGGCTATATGGTTAATTTAGTCAACACTCGATAGGCAATTCACTAGTTAACAATTTAGACATATTTTAAATTATACATGATGGCTTAATTTTTTATATCCTGAATATTTAGAGGCACCATCTACATTTACTAATAAATAAATACCTATTCTAAAATATTTAAAATTAGCAATAAAATCGATGTATAGTATAATAATTATTCAACTTCATTAATCTACAATCGGCTGTCGTTTATGCTCAGTGTCGTTTGCCTCTTATTCATCGGATAGTGTCCGTTGACGTGGATGGATTGTGTTGTTACCGAATTGGTACACGAAATTCTTCTCTCTCCCAGACCTAATTTGGTTCTGATGTTATTAAAAGTCTTCTTCTTGCAAATAAAAATCAGAAATATAAAAACGCCTGAAAATAAAAAATCAGTTATATATAAATAGAAATGACGATAATAATATTTCAAAAATAACTCGTTAATGCTTTTAAAATGTTCTTGTTAAGCCATCTGGTAATGTTTTGTCGTTCTATATGGTGTTTGTTGACAAGTTGATAAAAAACGTATTATTTATTGCAGTTACAAGTACATGTAAGTGATATGACCCAAAACCGGCTTAATGGAGGTGTTATTGTATGACCGCACATTATTTAATAATTGAAGTCAAATTTTGTGGGTGAAATGAAAAATTAAACATATATACAGATTATTGTCAATCATTAATAGAAAATATAAATAAAGAAAAATATACAGAAATACCTTGAAGGCATGTTATAGTGTCCATAATAATCTCTAATGTCTTGGTGAAGGTACTATAAGACTTCATGTCGAAAAAGGCTGTGATGACTTCAAAGATCCAAATTATTCCCATAATCACTGCGAGTTTCACGATTAGTTCCAATCTGAAAGAAATACCATATTATTTCTGGGAAATAGTATATTACATAACGAGTGTTGAATATACTAATTTTCAAACGAGCACGAGGCGCCAGCGCCGAAATTTTCCGAAGTTAAAAACCTTGTTTCACGCTAGTAATGTACACTATTTTTCCGCTATGAAAATGACACAAGAAAAGACACCTTAGATTCTTAAGAAAACGATTAATATCACACACAGGCGTGTGATATAAGTTGTTTTTTAGCCACGTCAACCGTGTTTTTTTTCTCATTTTCATAATTGGTGGTAGATAATAGTTATTTTCCTAACAAGTGCGCAAAGTGATACTTTTCCACACGCGACTGATGTTGACCGAACGACGCGAAGCGGAGTTCGGTCAATCAGTCGAGTGCGGAAAAATATCACTTTGCGCAAGTGTTAGGAACAATATTTTTTCTACGAACGCGGTCCAAACAAGCAAAGAATAATAATGACCCGTATTTAAATAAAAGAAAAAGTATCTGTCATTGGGATACTTCGTTTTACGCCTAGATTTGTTTAAAATCTGTCAATCTGACAATTATAAGCAGCCCTGTCTCCAGGCTTTAGGCCGCCCGAGGCGAGCAGGATTTAGCCGCCCCTTACAACAGACCAATTAAGGAGTAAATAATGACCTATCCGGCGAATAGGCGCCCGCGCGGTTTTTTAACTGGTAGGTTCGAGAAGTGGGGGAAGTCGCGCAACACGTTTTTTAACTGGTAGAAAAAAGAAGAATTTTGGCAAACAGAAAACACCGTATTTTTATATCGACCTAACCTTTATTTTGTCCGATAGGAACCGGAACCTACCTGGAACCTATCGGCTATTTTTTTCCGACCGATTTGAAATTCGGCATATAGGTAGAGGACCTCAAGGCCGATAAAAAAGGTGATTTACGAAAAAAAAAACAATATTCTTAGTTTTCGAGAAATCGGCCGTTTAAATTCGAGAACGGTCGTAGTTCCAAAACTACGAGTGATACGAAAAAAATACATATCACCAAAAATGTGTATTTCGACGGCCTTTAGCCCGTATGTGAGTCGTCGAACTTAAAAAATATATATCTTGCCGTTTTTTTTTCGAAAAAAGGGTTTTTTTCGAAAAAAAATTTTTTCAAAAATTATTTTTTACCACCCTGCATATGTCAAAAATTGAAATATTCATTAAATCGGCTATAATTCGAAAACGGTAAGAATTAGAGGTAAACTTTAAATGGGAAAAAGATGGGTCTTGTCGGGTACTATAATGTGCCGTATCCAGTTTGATTGTACGACGTTTCGTTGTTTTCCAAATCGACCAAACGTGATTTTTATATTTTCTTCATTTGTGTAGTAACGGAAAGAGATATCTCAAGTCGGTTTACGCCAGTGTCTGCGCCGTCTTAAGGTCAATCAAGAAGCTCCTATAAAGTTTTTCGACAGGAGTTCAAATAAGGTAGATATTCGATCAAATGTAATTTTTGTCTCAAAATCTAGCATTTTTCGGCATGAAATAGGAAATTTCGTAGGGTCGATCTTTTTTATTTCGAATATCTTATGGTGGGGGGTTTATGGGTGATGCGTTGAGTTCGATTTTCGCATCGAAAAGGTCGTATGAGTTTACTGTACCGAAATATTTTGAAAAAAGTTTATTTTTATAGAAATGTATTGTTTTACCACTCTGTATATGATTTTGGAAATTTTATGGGTTTTATAAAATTTTATGTGTACGTTGATGATGTAAGTGGATCCTTCTAATCGTTTCGGTAATAAAAACAGGGAAAAAATTAATTTTGAAGTGGGTACTTTAGAGAGGGGTATTTGGAGGCGCGGAGTTCGAACTTTTGGTCTAAAAAATCGCACGAGTTTTCTGTTCAAAAATATTTCGAAAATAGGGGATTTTTTGGGAAAATTTCTATTTTTAACAACCTGTATGTGATTTAAAAACTTTTATTTGTACCTGGGTGATTTGTACGTGGATGCCTCTAACCGTTTCTGTAATGAAAGCGAGCAAAAAATTTTCAAAAATAATTTAAAAAAATACTGATTGATGTGGGTACTCTAAGGATGGGTATTTGGCGACGCGGAATTCAAATTTTTGATCTAAAAAATCGCACAAGTTTGTTGTACCGAAATATTTCGAAAATAGGGGATTTCTTGGGAATATTTATGGTTTTAACACCCTGTATGTGATTTAAAAAAAATTATTTGTACATGGGTGACATGTACGTGGATCCCTCTAACTGTTTCTGTAATGAAAGCGAAAAAAAATTTTCAAAAATAATTTTCGAAAAAAAATATTTTTGATGTGGGTACTTTAGAGAGGGGTATTTGGGGGTGCGGAGTTCGAATTTTTAGTCTAAAAAATCGCACGAGTGCGTATATGTAACATGCGCTCGCTCCACGCTCAATATGTGCTACATGCTGTTCAGTAATCGATCAATTAATCGGGTTGCGTTTCGGCCACTTCCGTAAAAATTGTCCTGAATCGCTTTAGAGCGATGTCGCCCGTCCCTAAAGATGTGCTAAGTCGCGATTTTTCTTTAGCAGTTGTGACTGTTAATGCGATTTTTCATACACTGCGAATTTAAACTGCTAATGCTAATTGCGAATAGACCGTTATGTTATATTATAGTTGGGTATAATTTTTTAAGGCGTTGGTTATTATTGCATACAACGCGCGATGAGCTGCTTACAGTAGGAATGAAGCGTTTTACATATTCATTGCGAGAGTGTTTACCGTGTTACACACAATCACATTAAAACTTTATAGAAAAAATACAAACGGCCGCCCCTACAAATCGGCCGCCCGAGGCGGCTGCCTCGCCGCCTCACCCCTGGAGACGGGGCTGATTATAAGTATTGTTGCTTGACATAATTTTTTACTACTATACCGAGGATTTCAAAATATATGATTTTAGGTTTAAGTACCAAAATCGCGAATTACGGAAACTGTTAGGGAAAAAAGTATATTTATGACTTAACACGGTTTCTTATATTGCATAAAAAGTCCAAAAGAGTAAAGTTTCTAAAAATATATGAACCTTTTCTTGTCTCTGGTGATTTTAGAGAATTTTACTTTCCCGCATATTTTTTCGCACAGCGTGCGGGAAACTACTACTTCGCGCACTGAGTAGCGTGCGCAAAGTAGCCACTTTTCGCACACTCGTAGAAAAAATAATATTTTTGGACTGTTTTGTCTCATTCCAAAATTACAATATTTTAATCATTATTTCCATCCCAGAAAAAACACTTAATAGAAAATCATATTCCCGGCCTTGGTGATGCTACCCTCGGCTACGCCTTGTTCAACGAAATTCACTAGTGGCCAAGAATGTGTAACTTTTCCTCTTAAGTAGGTACAGAATATACTATTTGGCAAGCACATATTGAAATAAATATAAAGTAAATTAAACATTAGTAAGAATAATAATAATAATTTTAGAGGTAAAATTAAATACTTTTAGAAGCAAAATTAATGAAATATATTATTAAGGTAAAAATTTTAAAAAAATTTCTACGAGTGTTCGATTTTGCCCACTTTCTCGCACGTATTTTAGTTTGGAAAGAGGTTTTTGCCGCAATGATGCGAGAAAAATCAAAAATTAAATTTTCGATTATTTTTCCCTCGATTTTTATCCACGCCAAACGAGTCGAGTCCCTGGCTTGCGCGCGCATCACAATCACCAACACAAGTAGATGCAGCGCCCCAATCAATCAATCAACCAAATATTTATTTTAAACATTTACAAGATATAACTACATGTCTAGTCTTAAGTATGTCTACATTATAAAGATAACAGGGCAGGGCAGCTTCGCATGGGCACCACTGGTGCAATATGTAAGCGGTTTTCTTATAATCGAGAAGTTGTCCTTTTTGTCAAAAAATTATCTGTTGATTTTATATTGTTATATTTAGGTTGTTGGCAAATAAATGCTTTTGAATTGAATT